>JASGXE010015381.1:0-10412 GCA_030068105.1 Sinentomon sp. SZTP_YWyxl | reverse complement strand
TTATTATTATTATATTATTATTAAAATTATTATTATTATTATTATTATTATTATTATTATTATTATTATTATTAATTATTATTATTATTATTATTATTATATTATTATTATTATTATTATTATTATTATTTATAACGCGCAAACAGCTGAAAGCCATGTGGCACGTGAATTTCCAACTTTTCAGAGATCAGGCGTCCGGTTTTTGGCAATGAAGTCGGATGCTCCACGCCGGAAGGCATCTGAATTGGGCAACGCAGTCAACTCACCGGGAAGCCTGTTCCAAAGTCGGATGGTGTCAGGAAAGAAAGAGCCAGAATAAGAGTTGGAGTGAACTAGAATATGCCGAAATGTCATATCATTTGCGTGTCTATTTGACTGGGAACATGACGGCTCAACCTCTGGCGGGAGTTCCGTTAGCACGTTGCCTCTGATTATTTTATATAGCATCGTGAGCCTAGAGATTAATCTCCTCTCACTTAGCTGTGGCAGATCTAAGCACTTTAGCATATTCGTTACACTGGATATATTCAGCCAATGATCGATATCATGCCTTTGGAGGAATTGATTCCCAAATATCGAATAAATCTCCGGCTGCATAATGCATGCACAAAAAATGCAAGCACAAAAACAAAAATGGTTTGAAGAATTTATTAAAAACATTTTTTTTTAATTTAAAATTTCATTTCATTTTTTTGCTATACAAAATAAAATTTTATGCATTTCGAATTTATTCGTATATTCGTTCTGCGATGGAATTCAATGGAATTCCATTTGCGTTGGTTTCGAAATTGACACTGCGCAAATTTGGGATCGATTTCCAGGAAGGCCATTGTGGGCTCAATGGTCGAAATTGTTGTTTGTGACCCAAATCTTCAAATACAAAATTCTTGCCATGTCACGGACGTTTTCCAACCACACAGTTGGCTAAATGGTGCCAGACCAGAAGAATACCAAGGCCTCGGAAGTTTCCTGCACAGTTTTTTTTTCAGGAAAGTTTGCAACATGTTTGCCACACGACGGTTTCAAATTTCTTCTTCTTTGGGTCTTATGGACAGATAGCCTTGGGCTGGTGGTCCGACCGTTCATGTTTTTTTTGTTGTGTCGTCAGCCACGGTCCCGGCGAGGTACTGGCAAGTGTCACCTGAGAGTAGCTGCTCCAGCACCCACCGCTCCAGGCACCCAATCAAGGGTCCCGGCGAGGTACCGGCATACTCCCGAGGGCAATCGCAACAGCACCCACCGCTCCAGGTCCCAAGACCTCAGTCACAACTGCCGATACTGCCGGTATTATGGCACAGCCAACCCGCAGGAACCGACGTCGAGTATCGGCGGGTGATACCAAGTGGCTTCTGTGTTCATGTAACCTGCCAGGCCTCTGTCTTGGACCTGGAGCTAGGTGTTCTTTAACGTGCGTAGTGTGATGCTACACACGGGACCTCCTGCTTAAAGTCCCATCCGAAGGACTAACAGACTGGCCACTTAAGTCTGTCTTTCCGACCGAATTCGCCATGCCTCGCCGAAGGAGGATGCACACACAAGTGCCATGGCAAATTTCATTTACCGTGCCTCGCCGAGGGAGGATGCACACACAAGTGCCACGGCAAATCTCGTGTCCCAGCTGGGATTCGAACCCGCAATCTTCAGATTACGAGTCCGACGCGCTAACCACTGCGCCACGAGGGTCGGACAAAATTTATTGCGGGGAGTTCAGGCCCCCTGAGCCCAGAGGAGGGATTTCTCAAAAAATATTCTATATAGAAATATGCCAGCCCTTAAGTTTCAAAACATCCTGGTGATTCTGGATACTCGTTATGGCAGGTTTTACGAAAACATGTTTTCCTGCACCAAACTGGCCAAAGAGCGGAAAAATATGTAACTGTCCAGAGAATCTTTCCCAAGATCAAACCTGGGATAAATTCCATCGAAAATCTTGAAAAAGTTTGACCTGGAAAATCTTGCCATCGATCCAATAAATTAACGAAATCCCACCGCCCCTCCTCCCTGGGGGATGGGCCCAAAAGGTCGCGAAAAAAAACAGAAAATATGAACAAAACTGGCCGCAGAATCTTTCACAGCACTGATCTAAACCTGACAGTAATCGATCACACCAGACCTGTTGTTATATTTTCTGGCATTCTTCCACAAGCTTGCGTTTGTGCGTGAAATTTCCTTCAAAGCTCAAAGGACAGAATTTTGCACCACCTCGTGTTCGCATTTGGTGGTAAACTAAACCAGGTGGTCGAAATTCATAGCATCCGTAAAGGTTTTCAGAGCGCTGCAGTGGGATCATTAAACTTTACAGGTCGCTTTTCTACCAAATTGCAGCACGCGGAAATCTCATTCATGTTGCCTTCGAATACAAAGTGAGGTAACCAAACCAAAAATGAAGCCAATGGCAATGACCTTTTACATGGCCTTTCTTCTTCAGGTGTTCATTCAACCTTTGCAACCTTTTCAACAAATCGGATACAGGTGCGCAGCGACCCCTGTGGTGAGTCCATTCAGCGCAGGACGAGTGAATGGAGGCGGAGTTTGAATGCTCTTCTGTCCATGCAAATCTAACGTGGGCACAGTTCAATATTTTCAATAATCGAAAGGTCTAGAGCGCTAGTCATCTCGCCGGTGAAGGAGGTCGTATCACATCAACCACGAGATAACCCAGAACAAACAGGTTTGCATTGCAGCATTCGTTTTTGGCGCCCTCACCTGACTTCAACCTCAATATCGGGAGGTCAAAGAAGGTCGCTTTTTGTCAACGGAATAAAGGAAAAGGAAGATGAAGTGAGAAATTTTCAACAAGAGGCATCGAATCTATTTTTTCTAGTGGTGAACAAGGGCGATGCAATAGATGCGGGCCTTTCTTATCATGACATTGCTCCAAGGGTGTGGGAAAGGCAGAAAACGTTGCAACAATAAACGAACAGCAAAAAACGTTGCACCAAAGGACTTCTCACATTTTTTGCCAAATTTCCTTCTCGGTTCAAGGTATAGTTTGTGGACATTGCAGAAAAATTATTGAGGCAGCTTCTTTTGTTTAGTGTCCTCACGAGAAACAGGACGGCGTTGTTGCAACGCTTAATTATTTCATTTCAGCAGGTGGTTGACGAGAGGAACACAATGGCCATGAGTTGTGGCAGGGTTGTTCACTCTGAAAAAAGTTTTGTCTCTGACTAGTTCATTGTAGCGCTGTTTTGTTGATTTTTGGTACCTATTTGGGGGTGGGATTTTCTGGAGAACCCGGGGAGGTAAATCAATTGAATCCTTTTTGGGAAAAAGGCATAATTCCACTTTTTCCCGGATCTGAGTTCGATGTCACCCATCATCTCTGTTCTTCCCAGAAACGCTTCACGCAAAAAAGGTACCTACATTTGTGCTGACTCCAAATGGATCTATAGTCTGTGAAAAAAAAATTTTCTCTCGAAAAAGGACATAAATCCATGAATTATATGCCATTGTTTCTCGAAAAGTATGGAAACAAAAATGGAATTATGCCCTTTTTCCCAAAAAGGATTCAATTTGACTTTGGGGTTGTGCTCGTAGAGGGGAGGAACATGATGGCATGGAGTTATGGCTGGTTTCTTCACTCTAAAAAAAGTAAAACTTATCTTGGATTTAGGCTGATCTTGATGATCTTGGATGGTTCCACAACCTGTCAGAATGCCCTCGAACCTTTCGACGTGAGGTGCTCTCAACTTCCAGTTAAGGGGCGAAATTCACTTCAGATTTTTTTGTCAAAATTTTTTTGAATTTCTTACTTTCTTGTGTAAAGTTTGACACCCAGTTATTTTTTTCTTTTCTTTGATTGTTTTTCTACGAAACTTTCTTTGAAAATTGATTTTCGAATTTCTGTGAAGACTGTGAAGATCCCTGATCTTGGAAGATCTCTGAAGATCATGTGCTGTGATGAAAATCCCTGGCCGCCTCTGTTGTGAAGATCAGTAGATACAAAGTTAGGCGCACTCGCATGTTCCACCGAAGACAAACCTCAACTGAGGTTCGGTAAAGATTCACCAAATACCTTTAGGCCTGTGTTTGAAACGAGGAAGGACAAGAATTCCTATGGCAATAAACAGTGCAAAACTCGCGATTCAGCATTGAAATTGAATTTTTCGGACGGACAAGTTCGAAACATTGTCAAGAATAGGGCTCTTCCAGAAATGCAGGCAACAGAAAAGTTTTTTTCCAAATTTTGAAACACGTAAACATACACGTACATGAATTTGGGTCACTTTGATATATTCGGGCGACCGGCGATGAGTTTGGACAAATTGTGTCTGAGTTCTGTCGAATTCTGGCCGATTTATTATTATTATTATTATTATTGTTATTATTATTATTATTATTATTATTATTATTATTATATTATTATATTATATTATTATTATAACGCGCAAACAGCTGAAAGCCATGTGGCACGTGAATTTCCAACTTTTCAGAGATCAGGCGTCCGGTTTTTGGCAATGAAGTCGGATGCTCCACGCCGGAAGGCATCTGAATTGGGCAACGCAGTCAACTCACCGGGAAGCCTGTTCCAAAGTCGGATGGTGTCAGGAAAGAAAGAGCCAGAATAAGAGTTGGAGTGAACTAGAATATGCCGAAATGTCATATCATTTGCGTGTCTATTTGACTGGGAACATGATGGTTCAACCTCTGGCGGGAGTTCCGTTTGCACGTTGCCTCTGATTTTTTATAGCATCGTGAGCCTTGAGATTAATCTCCTCTCACTTAGCTGTGGCAGATCTAAGCACTTTAGCATATCCGTTACACTGGATCCCCTATCATAATTGTGACAGATGAAACGAGCAGCCACTCGTTGGACTCGCTCTACCTTTGCTGCATGATTCGCCTGAAAAGGATGCCACACTGAAGCGCCGTATTCCAGAACCGGGCGCACCAGGGATTTGTACGCAAGTAGTTTAACTTTCTGTGGGCAGCCGTGTAGGTTTCTCCGAATGAATGCAACCAGGAGAGGCCCTTGTTGGAAATTCTATCAACATGTTTCGACCAGTTTAGGGTCTCGTCAAATGTGACGCCCAAATATTTGTATTCTGAAGTGCATTTGAGATTTGCGCTATTGATTGTGTAATAGGACGGAATTGCGTCCTGCCGACGGCAAAAGGTAAGCTTCTCACATTTGCCAGCATTAAATTCCATTTGCCAGTTTTTAGCCCAATCAGATGCTGCGTCGATATCTGCTTGGAGAACTAGGCAATCATTTGGGGTGTCAATTACCCTGTAAATAACACAGTCATCTGCAAAGAGCCTGACACTGCATTTAAGATTTGCTGAAATATCATCGATGTAAAGAAGGAACAACAAAGGACCAAGAACAGTTCCCTGCGGAACGCCCGATGTGACATCACAGGGTCAGATCGTTCACCATCTATGACTACAGTCTGAGACCTGTGATTCAGATAGCCTTCAATCCATCGCAAGCATTTTTCTTCCAGACCAAAACTTCCAAGTTTTTTGATAAGTCTCCTGTGGGGTACTTTGTCAAAAGCTTTGCTGAAGTCAAGGAAGATGGCGTCAACTTGCCTTCTAGCGTCAAGTGATCTGGAAAGGTCGTTACAGAATTCAAGCAGCTGAGTCTGACAGAAGAGACCGTTCCTGAAGCCGTGCTGGTATTACTCAGCAATTTGTTCACATTAAGATGCGCAAAAATGTCGTGAAAAGAATGTGTTCGAAGATTTTGCATGAAATGCCGTGAGAGAAATGGGCCTGTAATTTTGCGGATCAGCCGCGGATCCTAATTTGGGAATCGGGGTGACCAGAGCGCATCGCCAGTCGGATGGAACCATACCGGAATCCAGAGATTTCTGAAAGACGATAGACAAGTATGGAGCTAATTCCTGTGCAAGGACCTTCAAGATTCTGCCTGACAGGTTGTCCGGTCCAGGCGACTTGTTGATGTCAATTGAAGATAATAACTTCGCGATTCCTTCAGTAGAGATTGTAATTGAAGGCATTGGATCGAACTGAGGGCGAATATGGGCATCAGGAATAGTTGAGAGATCCTCCAAAGTGAAAATTTTGCTAAATGTTTTGTTGAGTAGATCTGCTTTGTCTTTCGGTTCGGTAATAAACAGCCCACATTCATCCTTAAGTGGCGCAAAGGTATGGATAGAGCGGCGATGTTTGATATAATTCCAAAATTTTTTCTTGTTGTCTGTCTCAAATGCCTCTGTTAAAAAATCACTGAGAGAACTTTTTGACTGTTCCTTTACTGCTGATCTTAATTTTTGAAAACTTTGTTTGGTTTTTTCGCAAAAGTTTTTCTTCAGTTTAGCATGCTCTTGACGCTTCTTCCTCAGCAGTCTCTTCAAGGCAGGTTTCACCCATGGCTGAAATGAAGTGTCGTTACAAACAAGTTTTGATGGAATGTGCTGGTCACACAGACCTTGCAATATTTCTTTAAAAGTGGTCCAATTGTCTTCTGCATTTTGTGCGAAAGCGCCCTCACGGAAGTCAACAAACTTGGATAATAAATCAGAACGTAAAGAGTCCCAGTTAGCTTGTCCATAAACAAATATTTTTCTTTTGGTTTGACATTTGATCTTTGTTGAGGTGCTAAAAGAACCTACGACAGCTTGGTGATCTCCAATCCCAACAACTGCATCTGTCTTCACGTCAAGTGAGGAGATATTTGAAAAAATGAGGTCTAAAACGTTAGCGGCGTTACCAGCTACACGTGTTGGGGAAAGCACATATTGTTGAAGATCAAATGTGGCAATTGTTTCTAAAAAGAATTCATGCTTGTATTTGTCAGCGCTGCCATCACGAATAGAAAACGATTTCCAATCAATATCAGGCAGGTTGAAATCACCAGCCACAATAATATTATTTGATTCCCTGCCATTTTCCCCATGCAAGATCAACTTTAAAAGGTCATAAAATTCCAAGAGAGAATCAAGGCCCGAGCCAGGAGGGCGATAGAAACAGCCTATCTGTATTTTGCGGTTAATGTTTGTTTCCAGGGTGCACCAAACGAATTCAAGTTGAGAACTGCTTATAAAGTGCACGTCCTTCGGAAAAGTTAAAAAACACCTTTTCACTGCGATCAATGTTCCGCCACCGCGGCCCATTTGCCTGTCGGCCCTATATATGGAATATTCATCCACGTTTAAAATTTCGCTGTTGTTTATGCTGGAATCTAGCCAAGTTTCAGTCATAAATAAGATATCTATGTCATATGTCAAAAGTATTGTGTTAAGCGATTCAATTTTTCTTGCTTTCCTTATGCACTGACAGTTTATGACAAGTATCTTGAAATTGTGGAATTCCTGAATAAAAAGATTTTTGCGACCAGTCGTTTGCCCCCGAGGGCTGTTCCTGTGTGTCCCTTCGACGTCAGGTTCATTTGACTTCCGGAATCCCCTGTCATTCCCAGATGGGAGTTTACTGGCGTTCAGGGAGCCCTCCGAGACACTGCTCCCTGCTTTCCTAAAAAAGAAGAGGTAAAATTGCATATTTTAGCGGCAGCCATGTATGCTCCAATCGGCCGATAATGTAGAGCATCACTTCCGAGGTAGGTTGGTGATTGGCAATCCAACAGGTCAATGAAGTTGTACGGGGTGGCCCATGATGAAACACTGCGCCTCAGGATCTTGTTTACCTGTTTGAAACGACAGTGCACCATTTCACCGTACCTTGTTGTTGGTGGAACACTGCAAATAGAAAAATGGAAGTCGGATTTTAGCTTGCCATTCAATTCTTGGGAGACGGCGATCAGGTCTTTGAACTTGTCAATCAATGGTGACAACCCGAGTCGATGATCATTGACTCCAACGTGATACGCCACATGAACAGATTTCGCGTGAGTTCGGATGAGTTGTGGTGAGTTCGGACGAATTCTGGCTGAGTTTTGATGAGTCGGCTGAGTTTAGATGAGTTCGGCTGAGTTTGGATGAGATTCGAAAGAGAGGGTTATCTGTAAATCATGAACTCATCCAAACTCAGCCGAACTCACCCAAACTCCGACTCATCCAAACTCAGTCAGAATTCGTCCGAACTCACAACAACTCATCCAAACTCAGCCGAACTCACTCAAACTCATCTGACTCATCCGAATTCAGCCAGAATTCATCTGAACTCACCAAAACTCATCCGAACTCACGCGAACTCTTCCAGAATTCGACCGAACGCTGCAGACAGAATTAGGCCAAACTCACCCGCATTCAGCCGGAATTCGACCGGACTCATCCGTACACACCTGAACTCAGCCGGAATTCGACCGCACTCGCCCGAACTCACCTGGAATTTGACCGTACTCACCCGAACTCAGACGGAATTTGACCAAATAGGCACCCGAACTCACCCGGAATTCGATAGAACTCACCCGAGCTCTGCCATGATCCGACCGAACTCGTATCGCCAGCAGCGCATACCTCGTGGCTTGCACCGGTTCCCATCAGAACACCGAAGTTAAGCAACGTTGGGCCTGGATGATGCTTGGATGGGAGACCACCCTTGTACCCCAGTTTGTGCTGCTGGAAGGGGGCTTAGTGGCCAAGTCCCTCGTCTCCTTCGGATGAGACGTTAAGCAGGAGGTCCCGTGTGCAGCATCACACTGTGCACGTTAAAGAACACCTAGCTCCAAGTCCAAGATAGTGGCTTGGCAGGTTACACAACAGAGAAGCCACATCTCACAAGTCACACGTCTACTGCTCTGCAGAGCATGATTCTCTCCGGGAAATCCTGCGGGTTGGCGTGTATACGAGTTCTCGTACGCCGTAAAACTGGTCCGAGTCGTTTCAGTTGAATGCAGAGCAGAAATGGGCTACGATTATGGGGCATAGTTCTCCTTGCGAGTCCAAGGTGTGTGCAACAAGGTAAATGGTCGGACCACCAGCCGAATGGCTATCAGTCCATATGACTCCACGATGATGATGATGATGATGTATCAAAATTCGGAATTCGGCCGAATTCACGCAAACTCGACAGGTTGACTTCGGTCAAGTTACGGCTGAGTGCGCGTGAGTTCGGTCGAATTCCGGCTGGTTTCGGTCGAATTTCGGGTGAGTTCGATCGAATTTTGGCTGAGTTCGGTCAAATTCCGGCTGAGTTCGGTTGAGTTTGGTCGAATTCCGTCTGAGTTCGACCGAATTTCGGTTGAATTCGGTCTTATTCCGGGTGAGTTCGGGTGAGTTCGGCTTGGCTCGAGTGTGTTCGGCTGAGTTTGGGTGAGTTCTGTTACACCTGCAGACAGGATTTCATTCCCATCGTTTACATTCCCATCATTCACATCGTTTACTTACATCGAGTAAACTCAATTGAAGATCTGCATGACATGCTGAATGCGGTCGTGTCTGGGCCATCTGGGATTGGGCTGAAACAAGTCATTGTTGCCGGCGACTTCAACCTGCCTGATATCGATTGGATATCAAACTCTGTGCGGCATGGTTGCACTGACATGCGTAAGCACGAGCTTTTTCTTGAAACCATAGCCACTTTTGGTTTACAGCAGTTTGTCCTCACTCCACACGAACAATGCACGGAACAGAAAACATTTTAGACCTCATATTCACAAACATCCCCAACCTTGATATTCTAACCGACATTGTTGAAGGGATTGGGGATCACGAGGCGGTTGTTGGCAGTTTTGCTGTGCCTCGACGAGGAAAAAGCGATGCAAGCGGAAAATTCTGGTTTATGATCGAGGCAATTGGGGAAAGATCCGTTCTGAACTTCGCTCAAGCCTTTCCGACTTCCAGAAAGGAGCTCAAACCGTTGACGAAGCTTGGCTCACATTTAAGAACATTCTCCTTGGACTGGTTGAAAAGTATATTCCATCGAAATGCGTTAATTTCAACAGCTCATTTCAACCTTGGATTAAGCCCGAGCTGAGAAAGCTTCTAAAGAAAAAGCGCAAGATCCATGCGTTCTTGAATACCTCATTCGACGAGGCAAAAAAGCAAGATTTCAGAGATTTGAGAAAAACCGTGAAATCCATGTCCAAAGATGCCCTTACTGATTTTCTAACGGATGCTTTCAACCAACAGAACAAGAAAAAGTTTTGGAATTATATAAAGTCTAGGCGCACAACGAAGACTTTCTCTCCGCTGGAAAATGAAAACCTTGAAATATTAACTGACCCGAAAGCAAAGGCAGACTTACTTAATAAGGTATTCAGCGGTGTCTTCACGTGCGAGGATGCCGAAGCTCTGCCAGACCTGCCGAAAATTCCTGTTGCCGCCGCCATGCCCCCTATCGAGATCAACTCTGGAGGTGTTGAGAAATTATTGGCAGGAATCAATGCAAACAATCGCCAGGCCCTGATGGCATACCTGCGCGAATCCTCAAAACTCTATCCCCAGAACTGGCACCATATCTTTCCTTAAATTCCAAAAATCCCTCGACTCGGGAATCATCCCGAGCGACTGGCGCTGCGCGTTGGTGACCCCTATCCCCAA
>JASGXE010015380.1:0-10756 GCA_030068105.1 Sinentomon sp. SZTP_YWyxl | reverse complement strand
ATAAAGACTAAAATAAATTTTGAAACAAATGAAGCATCAAAAAATAAAGGAAAAACAAGTTAAAGAAATGAGCAGTGAAAAAGCCCGTTGGAATTGAAATTTTAATGATTAAAAATATGTGAGATTAGAATCATTGACTTGTCCTTTCTCTGTCTCAACTGAAATGGCATGGCATGGAAAATGTGAACATGCAGCAAAACAACAGCTGCACAGGACACTGAGCTCAACTAGTCTACACTAATGAGGAAGGGAAAGTACTCAATTATTATCTGAAAATAATTAAAGTTAATGAGCTTCCCAATGATCATTAGGCTAATGAGATTCGGATTTCCTGTTTCCAGGCACGCACTTAATGATCATTAAGCCCAAAAAGTTAATGATCATTAACAACCTACTTAATGACGAAGGTGTTTCCACTGAGAGAAGTTAATGATATTCGTGCACTTAATGAGCATTAAATATTGTGTGGAAATAGGGTATAAGGAAAGATAGGTATATTTAGCTTATTATTCCTGGTAATTGATGCAGTTGTCTGCCAGTTTATACAACAGTTCTCAGTTTTACCATAGTAGATTTTATATGCTAGTTTTGCAAGATTGTAAACGATTAGTCCGTATATGTCTAAGATATGTAGCTGCATAAAGTAGTTACGTGTGTGAGTACCTCTAGGTAAATGGCATATTGTACGTAATACGTTCCTGACCATATCTCAATTGCGTATTCGAGTCTTGATTGAATTAACGTTAGGTATAGTGTTCTCAGAGTGCAAACATCTATTGTTTAAACTGTATTGTTTAAACTGTGTCCCCCCTAATAAACGACTTCACCCCAACATTGTTTTGTTTTCGATTCTTTTATCGGTAGCAAAACGTGTTGGGTCAACAATTTCTCGTGAACAGCCCAGGTGGCCGGTGGCATTCCAACCCGTACAAGCAAACAAAACTCACCACTTTCCATGTGATCATCTCTTCAACTTTTTCTTGCACAATGAATGCTGGATGTCCTCACAATACAGCGAACACTTCTGCCACCTGTCGATTAGAGCCAACGTGATAATCAACGAATGGTGGGTGCATGACTGAGAGAAGAGACATTGCAAAGAGGATTGTCACACAGGTGACTGACCATGTTCACCGATAGCCATTTTCTTCGGTATCCAGAATGCACTGGAACCATGTTGGTACAGCCCAAATCTGCTCACACCATCGCCCTATTTTGTCCCTTTGAGGCTCACTATATCTAAAGAACATCAGAGCCAAAAAATCTACCAAATGCAAAAAAGAAAGGAAATGTGTCAAAGAAAAAACTTCTTGGGTAGTCCAAACACAGCAGGCATCATCACAAAGACATGGGCCTCGCTTGGTCAGACTGTTCTGGGAACTGACTGATTAGGCATGTGCAATGCGCATCCTTGCAAAAAGCAATTCACTTTCATTTATGTAAAGCAAGCTACTGTAGTTCGATTAGAGTTAGGTTGCCCTTCTAGATAAGGTATGTATGATCTATGTGACCAACCTATTATCACTTCAACCCTTTTAAACATACCAAGGAGCAGGGCTGCAAAAAGTCGGGAGCACGGGAGCATTGCTCCCTGGATCGTTGTGGGACCGGGATCGAAATAGGCTGAGGAGCAGAAAAAAACTCCGATTTTCGTCAGGGTTGGTAAGGAACGGGAACTGGGGAGCGAACTAAAAACCGGGTTTTTTCCACCGGGAACGAAACGGACAGACGAGCAAAAAAAAACTCATCGACCAAAATTTGACCAGGCTCCGAAATCCGTGCTCCAGGGCTCCGAACGACTTTTTGCAGCCCTGTCAAGGAGTCATTTTCGATTGCAAACATAATTGATCCAGGCAAACTGCAGCTGTCTCAAATAACAATCAAGAAAAGCAAACAGTGCTCTGAACTTCATTAAAAGTGACTTCATAAACTGGGATATGTCCCGGTAAAATGCATGGGATTGCCTGTTTTGCCTTAGTTATGCCCATTCTGGAGTTCCTATGCACTGACATCCTGGGGACCCCATTTTGTTTGCAGATGTGCATCCATGGAGCACATCCATTGCCATGCCAATCCCTTTGTCGGCAGAGACTACCAAAGGAAAAGCAGCATACCAGCAATGATTGCTCAATCAAATGGTTGGCCGACGGTGGCTGCCAGGAGAAAATGTCATCAGCTGTTTGGAGTGCTTTGTACGACCGGGGCGGGGGACCAGCTAGTATTTATTCGCCCTCCCTTATTCTAACCCCATTTTAATATAAGGGCCCTGTCCTTCAAAAAAGATGTGAAAAATTTTCCTTCCTTTCACATGCAATCGCTGTTTGGTATGTGAGCAGGCACATACTGCCTGAAACAATGTCCTCCCCGCTCAAAAAGGGGTCTGGGGCGGGGTTCCAAGAGGCAGAGCCCATGGCGGGGGGTCTGGGGTGGAGCCCCAGCGGGGTTCCAAGGGGCAGAGCCCCTGGCGGGGGGTCTGGGGGGCGAAGCTCCTAGAAGCTTTTTATTTTCTACGGGGATTCCCCGTAGAAAAAAAAGCTTCTGGGGGGGATCAACAGTTTTTTTTTTTATTAATTCTCTGTGTTTCATCCCCATTTTTTTGTTTTTGTTTATTTTTATTTTTTTATTTTTGTTTTAAGCTGAAGAAATTTTGAAATTTAGGCTTCATTTTCGGTGCTGAATTTGTGTTCTTGAGGCCAAAATGATGCCGGAGATAGCCGCAGTTTATCTTTTTGAGTTCTGCTTGTTCAATTGGAAATACCTACCCTGACTGAAAAAATTTCCTGACAATTCCATGTTTTCCAGAATGGTGGGTGGGTCCCTTTGGTTCAAAAAACTGAGAATGAATTTGTTGGAAAATTCATGAAATGAAGGCCAGGTCCCCCCGGATGCTCGAAGGCCAGGGGGGGCCTGGGCTTCGGGTATCTGGGGGGCTGGCCTACCTTCGGCCAGGGGGAACCCCCAACCCCTCCCCCCGTATGGGAATGCTCCTGAAATTGATCATGGAGGTGGTTTTTCTTGGAAGGTCCCCTCTAGCCTTTGGCCAAAGGGGACCTAGTAAGGGTCCCCGGGCTCCGACCAAGTGTGGTGGGCCCTGGCCTTCTTTGGCCAGGGGGTATGGCTGGCCTTCGGCCAGGAGGGGGTAACCCCCCTACCCCCCTATGGGAATGCCTGACCTAGGCCTACCTACTACCTAGTACCAACCTATTAGGGCGATAAACTGAGTTTTGGCTTTATGACAGATAAAAAACTGGCCTCTGATTGGTTTAGTATGTCATGAGAAATGCCAAGTTTGTCCCAGTGAAACACGTAGGTAGTTGTTTGGAAAGAGAACCTAGAGACATTTTTGGAAAGGGAAGGTGGGATAAAGGTGGGATCCAGATTTGGATGGTCATCACTTTTCTCACAAATCAAACAACATTCGGGTCATTGGGTTGGACTAAAGGCTGGGTTGGACTAAAGGCGGCAGAATCGTCAATGACCTAAAAAAGAATTGATGGAGCGAGTAAGCTGGGCAGCTACATTCTGAGCTCCAGTTTTAGAATAGTGGAAGCCATCCTCGGAGATAGTAGATGATTGGATGTGACGAAGATCCAGAAAGTTGACATTTTTAACTATGTTGGGGGCCACAGGCAGTAAAAGCCATTGGACGTGGTAAACCCCGGTCAGGCATGCATCATTTTTTTGCCTCGGCAATTACCACAACAATTAAGTCGTCACGTTCTCTCACCGAGGCAGCATGAATCTTTTCGATCAGCGAGGTGAACGGATCGGATAAGTCAAACATAGGTACGGCGCATAGAAACCCAAGGAGGGTGCAGTCAAAATGGCCGTAACAGAGAAAGAAAAAAAAATTAAATAAATGAAACAATAATTTTACAATAGCAACAACCAACCAGGTCATAGTCAGAGATGCAAAAGAAGGAAGCAGTGAAGATGGTATCTCTCCAGCAGCATGGTCCAAATTGTGTAGGTAGTTCCGCATCATGATGAAAGAGCAGCTGGGTATCCGTCAGAGATGAGAGGCAAAACAGCGAAGGTGATATCTTGCCAATAGGCCCCGCGTTGATCTCTCCGCTGTTAAGGTCTTACGAGACACTAATTTTGTCACAATGGTTTCTCCTTTCTTTCTTTTGACACTCACTAATTGGTTTCTTCACCAATGGCTTATTTTCTCTTTACTCTTTCCAAACTCGTGGTTGGGTTGCCCATGCAACTCTGACTCACCATTGCTTTTAGGGTCTGTTCCTACGGCTTTGCCGTTGTACTTGCTTTGCCTTCTGTGCAAATTTTATTGTGCTACAACACTCAACATGGCTACTTTTTTTTTTTACTGGGGACGGAGTCCCCCCGCCGACGCATTGCATTCAGAGGACGTCAAAGTCCGGAGTCAGATAAAATAGATAAAATCCAATGCCAAGGAAAGATGCACAAAATATTCAGTGCATGTAAGCACCATGTCAAAATGAATCCATTCAGGATTTAGTCAAAAATTGAACAGCCTAGACCAAATGCGTCATTTCCAATATGGCAGATGGAGGGTGCCCAAAAATAGATTTCAAGTATAGGCAACTTCAAAGAAATTGGTTGTTGGCCATCAACCAGATACTTGATACAATTCGCTGAGTGACTATGGCTGACGGTGATTCATCTATTCTTGCAATCATGATGAGTGAGTGCTGCATGGAAAACCTTATCCACTGTAAGTTTGGTTGCTCTTTCACCACTTTGCCACCATTTGATTCCATTTTCCTGCTTTGCAAATGAATGCTTGTATTGTTCATAAAATTGATGTTGTAAAAATGAAATCTAAATGCAAGTACCTAATCAAAAAAAAAAACTGGGGCTGTTTGACATTAAAACTGAGCCCAACAACAGAAAAAAAAACAGCATGGGCCAGATTGATCAAATCCGAAGCATAACATGGTTATTGATGCAAAGACCATATCGTCAAAGTGAAAAGAACACACCGTTGCATCGAACTCCTAGAAATTTTGTCGAGAATGTCGGAGAACAAAAACAATTCACAAAAGCGACAAATTCACCAATAGGTAAAATCATGAATCGAAGTAGGTGGGTACCTAGTGCAAAGGGGAAGTAAAAGAAGGGGAAGAGAAAAAAAAGGCAGCATTAGACAAACTCTGGAGTGAACATTGAAAAACCAGACATGGGGGACGGAAATCCTATCTACCATAGAGCCACTTAACCCCTCACGCCCGAAATTACGAATTCGGGTTTTACAATGGTATTCCGCAATTTTCGGCAACGCGGAGTGTCGCTCCCGCCGGAATTAATAATTTCTGCAAGGATTTTCGAAAAACGGAAAAAGCAGAAATGCATGTATTTCCCGCCCAACCAAGCCAGATTTCTGCTCTGTGTCAATAAAATCACTCATATTTTGATGTTTTCAACCAATAAAAACACTTTTGCACAAAAAAAACTGGCCAAAACACACACAAACCACTGAAAACTGCATCAAAATTGAGCAAAAACTGGAAAAAACAGCAAATTTCAACACGACTCCATTTCAGAGCGAATGCAGCAAATCGAGCGAAATAAGCATCTGCTCAATCGCGCGTGTTTTGACTTTTCGAAAATTCAAATTTTGGCGGCCGGCAGATGTCGCGCGATCGCGAAAAAAGGCGCCTTCAACAGGAACTCAAGACAAAAACCCGGGAAATTTGAAAATTGCGCCAATTTGAAACGGTTGGACTGATTTTGGTGGAATAAACGTCGTCTGGATCGCTGTTTATTTCTCTTTCCGACGATGAAAATTTTAGCCGACGCTATTCGGCGCATTTGCGGCGATAAACCCATTTAATTGCATGAGAATTGAGCGCGTACGACGTACGGCAGTCGGAAAATCGCAACAGCTTTATATGTGCGTACACCGTACGGCAATCGGAGCTGTCCGTAGCACTTGGTGGCACGTATGACATACGGCAATCGGGCTTGACCGGTTAAGTTGAAGATAAAAGTGGTCTTGGTGGGAAGAAAGTTGTAAAAGTGGAAAGAACTAAGAGCACCTCAACAGGTAGGAGCTGCCCGCCAACGGCCACACTGCATCGTCTCCCCTCGGTACCCCTATTTTGCAAGGTGAAATCGCACCGAACCGAGAGACTCAACAAACAATGACAGCCATCAGAAGGCCACCCCCACATGTGTGAGGCTTCCACCTACCTCTCTGTGCAAGGAGAAAGATTTATGCATTGTCAAGGGAGGACATCTTGATCTGTATGAGGGTCAAAAAATTTTTTCAGGCAACTTCAGCATGTCATGGGAAATAGCAAGGCGGTCCACAGAAACATTGACAAGATTCTAGCTAAAAAAGGCAAATGCATCGTTTAGCTTGGAAATTTTTTGGTTTATGAACGGATCAAGCGGCCTAGGGGGGGACAAATATTCATGCTGAGGTTCATTCCTGGAGAAGCTAGACAGGTAGCTGTTTTGAAGTCACCTCGCCTTGGACAAATTAAAGGGAGCTAAGTGAAAACAGAGAAATGAAAAATATTGTTGAACAACAATGGGTTTTAAATGGAAAATCACAGAAAGTAGAAATTAAAGTTCCTTACACTTAGCTCCCTTTAATTTGTCCACGGTGACCTATCAACCACGTGACTGACAACAGAACATGGGGTACGGATGCATGAATGATATCAATTTCCCCGATGACTAAGTTGACCGGCGGTGACTTGCACATCCACCTGCCTTGCCAAAAAAAGGGTAAAAGGGAATTTTAAATTTGAGTTGCCGACAAGACAACGTCCTTTGGCCTATCACTTTTCGTGACAGAAGAGGTGGCAGGGGCAGGCTCAGCCTGCATGCATGGGTCAGGAGGAGAAAAAAAAGAGTTGTTTTTCAGATATTAAGGGCAGGACCAGATCTCACAGGTGTGCTTCCAGCTGAACTCTCTGCAGGCAAACCAACAGCAATTGAGCAAGGTGGTGATTTTGATTTGCTCAGCTCCAACACCTGTGCTTTAAGAATGGAGACATCCGCTACGAGTGGGCAGGGTGGTGGTGGCGGTTGCCGGTTGTGGTGACCTTGGTCTGCGCAACTCCAGCATCTCTGCTTTGAGGTTGCAGATTTCGGCCCTTAGACAAGCCACTTCAGCTGTGAGGATGCAAAATCTGCAAGTATATGGCAGGGCACCCGCATCCTGAAAGGACACAGACAATCCAGACGATCCAAAAGGTAGGTACGGTACCTATCAATTGAGAACACTGATCACACATGATCCAATCATCAGAATCGGAAACAAGGCTGGCTTTTGATATTTTTTTTTTGGAAATGCCGGCAGCAGCATTTACCGATTTTGGTTTGGAAGTTGGGATACGGGTGGGAGTTGGCCCAGGGTTCTGCTCAACATCTCCACAACAAATCAACAGAAGCTGGAATTTGGAAAAGACAAGAGCCCTAGGCGAGGGACAAAGCACTGCGACCAAAAATCCAATTTTGTCCACCAAGAGAGATTGACCCATGAGCATTCAGGGCGAATCGGAAAATTCATGGGAAGGAATCAGAGAAAATTTTCTGAAATTTCATTTTCATGGGTGGCTTGGCGCCAAGCCCCAACGAAAAAAAAATAACTGGATGCGGGTTTGAAGGAAAGCAAAAAACAAAAACAACAGAAGCCAGAATGAAAAAACAAGATTTGCCACTGCGGCCATTTCCGACCCCCCTGCAACAAAACAGCCGTCTGTCCTGCACTGCAGGTCAAGGTCCAGACCATAAAGCGAAGCGACTGGCTCCACAGGACAGACCACATTGGCGGTGATGTTGGGTCCTTCCAAAAAGCGGAATTCGCGGAATTTGCGAACTGAGGCTGCAGTGCGAATCTGAGCCCCGAAGCCCCCAAGCAAACCAAACTCCCCCAATCAAATCGAATCCAACCAAACCCATTCACACCCGTGGTTCCGCGAAATTCGCTTGTTCTGCGAAACGCCATGTCTCCCATTGGTCCACGTCCGCATTTCAGTTTGTCAATTTGTCCCTTGAATTTCGTTCGAATTCGAGCGCAGGAAAAATTTTGCGATCCGATCGCGTCGGCGGCTGGGCGGCTGGCCGACTGGAATTCCAGCCGACTGGTTATATGATAAAAGTGGTTAGGTATTTCTATAATGTAGTAGGTGGTATTAATGTGTGTGTTGCGTGGGTTTTGTGAGTGAGTGAAAGATGTTTTCTTCAATTGTTTTTTTATTTTAGTCGAAAAAAGTAAATTTTAGGTTGTTTTTTTTTCCCGGCTGATGGCGTGCCGACGTTTTTTTGAGGTTTTGCGTGCTCCGCTGATTTTGTCGATTTTTCGATTTGATTTGTTTTTATTTCTGCTTTTCTCTCAAATTATGTTTGTTCTTGGTTAATTTTCTTCTTTCTTTCTATTTTCTTGGCTCTATCGTCCTGTTTTCTCTCCATTCCCCATTCTTCCTTTCTTCTTCGTTTTAAAATCTGCTGCTTTCCTTCTTTTCCATTTCCGAATTTTCCTTTTTCTGAACCATTGTCATGGAGACTCCGACTTCAAGAGCCTCCGGTTCCAGACTGCAGTCGCCTGTCAGTGATGAATACTGCCGGGTGAACTGCAAGTTTGGAAACTCTGGTGAAGGGAAGATGGTGCTCTGCGATGGTTGCTCCAAATACTTTCACTTCGAATGCGTTGGCCTTCTCAAAACCAAGTCCATTCCAGCATGGGCTTTGTGGTTGTGCGAGGATTGTATCGGGGATTTTCGTGAGATGAAAAGCCTCCTCATGCATTTGAGAGTTCTTTGTTCCTCTGGTCTTCCAGCTGCGGCAGTGGCCGAGTCTTCCGCAGTGGCTGTTCCTCCGGCAAAGCCTGCCATTGTGAATGATTCCCCCCTGTGGGTGATCCTGCTTCACCTACTGCCGATAGGGTAACTTCTGCTGTTCCTTCAGCTGCAGTGGTGGCCAGGCCTCCTGCTGTTGCTGTTCCTCCTGTTGTGGTTGTTGGCCATCCGGAACCTTCTGTTGCTCCATCTCCTCTGGCACTTTCTCGTGCTCTCATGAGTCACTCCGATAAGCCTCTCATCCTCTCAGCTGTACCTTCGGTTTCCTCTCCCATTGGCCCGCTTTCTTCTGCATTTCCACTTCTTGGGTGTGTGCCCAAAGTTGTCCCGGGAACTCTTTCCTACGCGAACATTGTCTCAGCTCCTCGCTGCAGCCCTTTGTTAAGCCCTCTCTGCAGTTCCGGGTCTTCTGCTGTAGCCGGGGTCATTCCGACCAAGAAACGGCCTGTCTTGAAGTCTTCAGTTGCTGCAGTTGATTTGACCGCTGTGCAATCACCGCCACTCTCCTTGCCTGAAGTCAGTAAAGTCCTTGCCTGTTCTCTGCCGATCAATGATCCATGTACAAGCTCTTCCTCAGCTCAATCTATTTCTGGCCAGTCTCACACTACAAAGAAAAGTTCCAGGATACTGATCATTGGGGATTCCATGATCAAGCATTCAAACTGCCGTCCAGCCGCTGGTACAGAGTTCCGATGTCTTCCTGGTGCCACCATTTCCACAATTTCCTCCTCATTGAAAGCCATTCCAAAATCCCAGGCCCAAGGTTACTCAACCATTCTTGTGCACGCTGGTGTTAACGATATCCTAGGCGGTGCATCACCAGAAATTGTTCTTCGCAGTCTCTCAGATTTCTTTCTGTGCTGCAGGAACCAGTTTCCTGGTGCCCGCTTGATCTTTTCTGCCATCATTGCTAATGATCGCGTTCCACTAAAGTCTCTCTATCTCTTGAACTCCAGGGTTGCTGCACTTTGCCAGCAGTTGGGTGTCTCTTTTTTGGATGCTAATTGTTGGTTCCCTTCTAATTTCCTTGCTAGAGATCGTCTACATCTCAATGATCACGGAAGCAGGATTCTTGGGAATCTGTTTCGCAGCATTTGCCTGCCTTTCTCAAGCTCGCTGTTGGGAAACTGTCCGCTCTCCTTCCAAAAACCTCATACTTAGCTCTACAGAAGCCTAAATCTCGTCCCACTCTAACATCTCTCGCTATCTTGTGTGCTCCATTCACCTTAGATTCTCTGGTTGAATTTTCTGTGTTGCAGAAGAGTTGCTATTTGCGCTCAGGCAGACCACAGACAAACTCTCTTGATTCGCACCTCTCTGTCCTTCAGTTGAACTGCCGCAGTATTCGCAACAAATCCAACGAGCTCGCGACTCTGCTCGAAATGCATGATCCCGACGTTTTAGTTCTTACTGAAACTTGGCTTGATGACAGCATTGGCACTCATGAATTCCTTCCATCTTACTTCACTGTGTACCGTAGGGACCGCTGCAAATTTGGCGGTGGTGTCTTGGTAGGCATTCGGTGTTCACTAAATTCCTCTCTTGTCTTTCTCAGCTCTTCACACGAATTTCTCATATGCTCCGTTATTCTGAAGTCGTTAGGTAACAAACCCTTCCACATTGTCGGTGGTTACCGTCCTCCTGATTCTTCTTCGGACTTTTTCCGAGAAATTTCTTCGGAACTTGTCAGTCTTGGTCTTTCTGCAGATTTGGAAGATCCTCTGCTGATAGCTGGTGACTTCAATCTTCCTGGTGTGAACTGGGACACTCTCTCCCCAACTCCAAATTGCTGTTATGGCCTCTCTGCCAACCGAGCTGCTATTGAACTCTGCCTTGATTTCGGCCTTGATCAGACGGTTAAGGTTCCTACTAGGCCAGCTTCAAACTCCATTTTGGATATTTTTCTGTTGCGTCCAATCCATATTCTAAATGCAATCTCTGTCGAAACGGGGATAAGTGAT
>JASGXE010015379.1:0-10888 GCA_030068105.1 Sinentomon sp. SZTP_YWyxl | reverse complement strand
AAACGTCCGCACTGCCAATGGACCCGGTGCAGCAAGAGTGTCCAACACCCAAACGGAAGCCAACAAGGCAGGGCCTGATTCAGAGAGGAGGCGGGAGAGCATTAGCATTGCACCTGAAGCTGGAAATCAGCCTGCCGTCCAGGAGGACACCAGAGACTTGGACGAGTTGTTGCAGTTTATTGAAGGGGACGATGCAAAAGGGAAGATGAAGAAGAATGGGAAGAAGGTGAAACCAAAGCCTAAAAAAGTATGTTTGCTCATTTTGGCTGTCACTTTGACACTTGTGGCCGAGAGAGTTGAGTACAGAAATTTACCTACTGGGTGAGCATTTCACAACAACTGCTCATTTGTCAAAAAATATTAACATTTTCTTCTCGGGGCAGTGCTTTTTTTTATGGTGAAAACTGAAAACATTTTTGATTTGTACCAACTGAAGCTGGATCCAGAGTTGCTCAGTCACAAAAAATGCCGCACTAGAGGTAGGGGGGGTGAAACCCGGCCCGTGAGGACCAGATAAAAGCCCCCTCCTTGTTGCGCCAGATAGAAGCTACGTTGCAAGTGATTTGCAGAGATCAGAAGAACCTCTTCTGATCTCAAGAACCTCTTTAACTGAAATCAGACGAAGGAGCTTTGCCATGAAGCTCCTGCCTGCTTCCACCAGGTGAGACTCATGGTGAAATTTAGCAGTGAGTGAGACAAACCATTTTTGTTTATTCATTGATGGCCATTTGGGAACCGAAGAGAGAATAAAATGTTGGGACTTTTTCTTTTAACAATGCATCATGGAGTCCGAAAACCAGACTTTCATCCAACAGAATTGAAACACGGTGGTAAAAAATGTGGGGTGGCATGGAGTAAAACTTGAAGGTCGCACAGCTTGACGAAACGCATGACTTGGTCCTCGTCTAAATAATGTTCTTTCGGGAGCAGGCCAGCAGGTTGTCGTTTACACAGATTAGCTTCCACTCCAGTCCCATGCAAATTAACGTTAAACATGCAAATTAAATGAATAATTATATAGTCGCTGTACTTGTATCAGTATCTGAAATGATATGCACTGTATCTTACAGTTTGATACAAATTGTGATAAAATTAAATGCAGTAGGTTTTTGGCAACCTCCTTCTCCCGCAGAAATCAGAAATGAATGTTGGTTTCAGCAATGACAAGTAGGTAGTTTTTGCAAAAGATCACAGGTGACGTGTAGGTATCTTGTTTGGTTGACAACAAAACATCATGTGATAAACTTGGCATTTGAATTCCTGTTATCTGCATTGCTGGAACAACATTCCCATAGCACGAGCTTCAAAGAGAAAAATGTCCAGATTTTTACAACGCATGTTTATGTAAAATAGTTCTGCAACTCGCAGAAGGCACAGTGTTATTCTTGGAACAGGATGTTGCTCGACACTTCTGCCACAAAACAGTTTTGTGGCAGATAATGTTGAGCGCCATCCTCTTCAGGACATCCCGTTTGGCTACCCATTTTGTTTTGTTGTTTCAAGTTGTGTTCAGACAGTGTACGTTTTTCTTCTGATCGAATTTGATGAAAGTGAGTCGCAAGTTAGTGCCTCGTCTTTGAACTATCTAAGAACTTAATGAGTTTTGTTCTTTTTCTGACTGCATGCACTATGTTTGCAGTTTGTGACAACCTCACATTGGCCTGTTAAGGGTCCTCCCAAAATGTTACAATGTTATGGTTCCTGAACTCCATTGTTTATAAAGAAACAGCCCACGGCATGCCGGATTGTGTGGTACTTCCTCTTGAAAAAACATCAGGGCATAAATTCTTATAACTTTAATTACGCTCTTTTGCTTTTTGGCGGATTAAAAGTTTGTGCCTAACAAAGTTCTGTGCCTTTCTATTTTTTCCTTGGTCAACATTATGCATTTTTTAGTTTTGCATCAGTCTGAGGTACTTTTGCAAAATCATTTTTGGTTGGCTCCCTCAAGAGAGAGTCTCATCTTATTTGTTTTGTGCTATCGTTGTATTCGCAGGATGAGAAACAGAAAGCTGCTCCAACCACGGAGCAAAGTAAACCGAGCAATAACACCACCACACGGCCTGTCAACAATACCACACGGCCTCAAGAGAGTCCTCCCCAGCAGGAACAAGTTGTCAAGAAGAATGGTGTGAACCTCCCCATGAAGAGGCCAGCTGATTCTGAAACCCAAAAGCCATTTTCCATGTCTCTGTCGAAAACTCCTGCCAAGGCTCCTGCTGGAGGGGAGGCTATTGTTCCAAATGCCAGTCAGTCAGCGGCAGGCAAAGGCCCTCAGAAAGAGCAAAAACCACAGTCGCAACAAACTTATGGCTCGCCGAACTCAGCGGCGCAGAAAATAACGGCCCAGTCACTGCAGGAGGTTATCATGGAGAAGCAGCAAGGGACTGGAGCAAAGAATGGCAAAGGAAAGTCAAAAACTGCTGACACTCCAGTTGTGCCACCGCCAGCTGAGGTCAACAAGTCTCAAATGGTTACAATCAGGAGAGTTATGGAAACATCGGCAGCTGAACCGACAGTGACAATAACTCTGAAGGGTGAAAATCCTTCGAAAGATACTCTCCTCTTCACACTGGTTAATGGTCAAGGTTCGTCCAGTTCTTCTTTCTTTCGACACTGAAAAAAAAAATTTTTGCCGATAAAAAGTTCATGAAAACTGCCAGCCAACTCAGATGTAGTCATTTTACTCTGGTGCAGGTCTTTATACAAAGGTTTTGATAATGATCACGAATGACGTCATTGTCGGGATTATCAACAGGTGAAAAATAACCATACAAAAGTTGGATGAAAGGTTTGAAGTTTCGGTGTTCAAATTCAGTATCCTCGTACAACCCGTTTGATCTTACGTAGCAATGAGAATGTCACATGACAAATCAATGATTTTGCCATATAAACGCAATGATCATGCTGTTTATGGGTGAATGCCACCATCCGCTGGAGGTCTGGAAGAAAGCTGGAGTGGCCTTTTATGTATTTTTGCTGCTGGAGTTCAGATGGTGGCTACATGTTCTCCTCTCATGACTAACCTTTCTAGATAAATGAATGATGCAAATAATCAACCATCAATTAGTCCTACAATGGTTCTCATATTCTAGGGGACATTTGAGATACCTCGCAATAATGTTGAGGGATTTTAATGGGATGCAACAGGTAAAAAATACAAAAATCCTAGCCAAACAAAGCTATTTTAAGACCCCCAAATTTTATGCAAATTGGACTTCAACAAATAATTCCTATCAGGATTGAGCATCTTCAATATTTTTTTCTTCGACAAGCATTGTTGTCTCTCTAAATTATGTTGAGCTTGTCAGAGCCTTGGGTAATTGGAACAAGGAATTTATAAAAAGTTGCTGCAAGGGCCAAAGAGACCATCCATCCACACCACTCGCTGTGAAACCTGTTGTTTTGAGAATGATGATAGATAGGCATTAAGCAATACCAATAATAAAGCACCATTGGATAACAAAAAAAAGGTCAGCAAGTATTTGAGCACCCAACTTAACTCTGTTGGTGTAAGTATCGAATCGGACTGTACCTACTGAATAGAAGTACCTATGCCTATTGCATATTTTGTTCTTCTAAAGCAGATTTACTTGGCACATTTAGGTACAAAAGTGTGCAAAAAGCATATCACTTTCCTTTTCACTTCCGACTTGGTGATGAGCCACTTACCTACAAAATTTTAATGTTGATCCACAGACGTCTTATTTGGGGGAGGAAGTCTTTCCCCGGTTATCGTCTTAGATTGGAGTGTGTTAATGGATGGTGAAAACTTTTCATCCGGTTGCAAAAATCATGCATCATAAAGATAAACCGATCGATCACTGCAAATCTCAAAATCAAGGCATTCTTGGCTGTAGTTTTCAGCTCGTGCTTTCTCAAGCATTTGTGAAGCTGCCGCATCATTGCATTTTCAGCCGGAATTCTGGAAAGGATAGTGCTCAATGTTGCTTGTCACTTGTCACCAACTTCACACGACAGAGTTATCGGGTGTTTTTGAATAAATTCGTGATATGGAGATAGGTCTGCCACCATGTATAAGACGTGCAGTGGATGCCGCTTCATGGTTTACTCACCCTAAATAGACCAGATAGGCGTATGCCATGTGCTTGCTGAAAGGTCATTTGTGTTTTCCTTTTTATTGATCATAGCCATAGCGTTGACTAATGAACTTTTTTCATTGGTGGTATTGCATTGTATTTGTCTTTTTTTTTCATCATAAATAATTCACGTTGACTTCTGTTCCTTATCTCTCATTCATTTCAGTTGCAAAATCTGATGGTAAAACTCAACCACATGCTGCAACTGATGTCGGAAATTCAAAATCTAACCAGGAGTCAGCTCAGTCGCAACAGCTGGCAGCGGCAGGCAAGAATAATAAAAACAAGAAGAAGAAAAAGAGCAAGGTCAAAATTTGTGAGCCGGGAGAGGTAGCCACGACGGCGCCATCGTCGCAAAAACAGCAGCCGCAACAACAAAATCAGAGCTCAAACAACACAAATCTCAAAGAGATACGGCTGGTCAGAAACCAGGCATCCACAGGATTTTCAGCATTTGAGCAGCCGTCGGCCCCTGCTCCGCACCAGGCGTTTTCCCAGTACCAGCAGTTTGTGCAGCACCAAGTTGCAAACAACCAGCCTGTGAATATGAACTCAGTCTTGCATTCCGTGAACTCGATGAACGGGTTTCAGATGCATCCATCGGCCGCATTCCAACAGCCAACTGCCGCATCACGGCAGGTACGGCATCCAGATGAACCGCAAGCTCAGCATCATCAAAGCAACTCCCAGAAGAACTATGCCGATTTGGACAGCATTAGACTGCCTCCCGGTGTCACAATAACTAAAGTGGATGGTCCAGTTCCACCGACCAGACAGTTTGGAAGTGTCAAGCCGCCCGTGGTGCTTGCAAGCCCCAACCCAAACACACCGATGGTCACCTTGCGCAATCCGATGTTCCACAATCCGGCTGGATTCATGGGGATGGGAATGGGCATGAACATGGGGATGGGAGGTGGGATGAACCACATGGGCATGGGAATGAACGGAGGTGGAATGAGTATGGGAATGGGTGGAATGTCGATGAATGGAGGAGGTGGAATGCAGATGGGTGGTAGTGCAAGTCAAGCACCAAACGTGATCGTGGTCGAGACTGCAAACCAGAAAAGTGGTAAGTTACCATTCCCATCTTGTCCATTGTGTTGTCTTTAGAGAGTGTTCAGTTCACTGACTTGTCCCAGATACAACTGTTTTTATGCAAGGATAATTGTATGAAAATGGTACGTAATAAGGAGTTAAAATTTTACACAGAAGTTGCTTTAATCGACACCAAAGTTTGTTTACCCCAAATCCGTTAGAAAGCAAAAAAGTTGACCTGTGAGGGTTTGGTACCCCTTCACTTCTTCCAGTCCAGTGCGCCATACGTTGGAAGAAATAATATGGATGCACTGCACAAACCAGTTGCATATGCAGTGGCACCAAGACTAGAGTGCCACCATTGGCGCCATGCTGTTCCAGACACAAAGACCAGACGTGAAGCAGAAGTTACTAGTTTAGTAGGAGCAGAGGGTTGAGTTGGAAGCAGAGCACCCTATGTGGCGCTCTGGACTTTGAGTTCAGGCCACACACTTGTGTCTGGTCTGTCTCTAAAGTGGAAAGCAGAGTGCCATATATGGGGCCCTGGACTTGACAAAGCAGCTGCGTTTAATTGGACCTAAAAAGGTTAAATGCCAAATACAGTTGGTCAGATTGTTGGTAGATTTTATAATTTCCACTTGACGAGGTTAGGTCTTGTTTTGCATTCATTATTGTTGCCATTTTTCTGAGAAATTTACATATTGTAATTACAGAATCCCAGAAAAAGAAGAAGAAAAAGAAGTCGTCGGCAGCAAACAATGGTGACGTGTTGCCGGAGTACATCAATGGAGAAATTGAAATCCGACCAATTCCACCGTTGAAAAATGCCGCAAAACAGCAACAGCAGCAAGTGATGAACAACAACAATTCCGGGAATGGCACCAGCGTGAAAGCTGCGAAAGTTCCCACGAAAGATGGCAACAACAATAAAAGCACCACAAAATCGAAGAACCCAGCTCAGAATCCAGTTCACGAACTGAACGGCAGCATTCAAGGCAGTGGCCAGAATGGGAATGGCAAGAAACCGCAAATGGTGAAAACTGCAAACCAGCTGCCTGTTATGAATCAGTCTCCCCAATCTTCCGGTGACCAGAGAGCCAATGGCTCTGTCAAGGGAAAGGGCAAAGCTGGCATAACCATTACTCCAGCCGCGAAGAGTAACCAGATGCAGAGTCCATCGTTTACGGTCACAGCAAACGAAAAGTCGCCAATGATGAATGGCTACTGTTTCGGTGCTGCCCAGCAGAATTTTGTACCAAGTGCAGCCCAACAGTGCACTGGGAAAGGTAATGCTATGAAGATGAACTCGGTCATCGGTCAATCTGCTACCCAAAACAAAAAGGTCATGATGAATGGAAATTGCAGCAATGGAGTTTGCCCAGGGATGATGGGCAATGCTCCAAACAAGATGGGATCTTTGAGAACTGTGAATAACAACGGCGGTGGCAATCCGAACAGTAGCTGCAGCAACATGAATAATAATAACAATAAGAGGAGGAAGAAGAAGGGTTCCGGGCAACACATGGATGATTGGAGTAAGTTTTTTTTTTCTATTTTGTTATGGTGGTCCATCGAATAATAATTGCATGAATATTTGACTTTATGGATTGACACCCACCATCAACGCAATTTGTGTTATCTCATTGCCAGTCTTCTTTGGACCTTTTGTTCTGGGCGAACAGGATTTTTGGGTCATGTTGCAAAAGAGCAATGCATTGAGGGGTTCGCCCTTTGGCAAATTACAATTTTTTTCTCACTCCATTTTGTGCAAAAAACACGTGTTTGCCAAAAGGGCGAACACGTTTTTATTTTTTCGCTCTTTTAAAAATGACCCCCAAATATCATGTTCGCCCTTTTGGCATACTGATAGAGAACCATTTCTCTGATTTTTTTTCTATCTTTATTCAAACTGTGAAATCCATATCCTATCTCCCAATACCATGTTATAGCAACCTGTTGCAAAGTGTCAGGTTTTTTGTTGCGAGCACTTTTTTAATTAAAGCCTGAAAAATTTAAAGATTTGGGCTCGTGACAGTATTTTTTTCGCATTTTTGGTTAAATAAACAGCTATCATAGCTGCAAAAGTGATGCTGGCTTTCGTTTATTACTTTTCACAAAGTTTGTGCTGTTTACACGGATAAGAGTGAAAAAACAGCTTTTACAATGATTTGCTGATTATCTCGGGAATTTCTTGAGGTTGAGGGTCAAAATTTTGTGCAGACATTCCTTCCAGGAGGCCCAAAATGCCCTCAACAAAATCGGAAAACAAACAGCAAAGTTGCTCCGTTTGGGTTGAATAAAATATTTTAGAGAGAAATGTGTGGAAGAGAAGGTGAACGAACTGTAGCTGCATGTTGAATTGGTGTTTTGAGGGGGAGGGGGTTTGCAATTGCATGCATCTGTGGAAACATGAACTGATGATGACTTTAAAGACTTTAAACCATCGGTGCTTCCGTCAAACATCCAGGCTTGTTTCACACTACCTCCCACTGACTGATCATCAGGGGGTGGATCAGTGGGAGTGCTGCCACCACCTACAAGCCAATCCGGACCGAAGCTCTATGCAGATTGCCCTGCTGAACAACAAAGAAACAAACTGGCCGCTAACCGTTCGTAAATAATTTGAAAAATGGCGACGTTTCGCCCCCACGGACGTGGGGCTTTATCAAGCAAAATCCAACAGATCGCTGGTCTCCTTCACTGAGCAGCAGTGAAGGAGACCAGCGATCTGTTGGATTTTGCTTGATAAAGCCCCACGTCCGCGGGGGCGAAACGTCGCCATTTTTTCAAATTATTTACGAACGGTTAGCGGACAGTTTGTTTCTTTGTTGTTCAACATGTTTCCCGTTCGTGGTGCCCGTGCATAGATTGCCCTGCATGGGATCATAAGTGATGGTTTTGTCAACCAGACCAAAAACCAGCAAGGGTTGCTGGTTTTTGGTCTGGTTGACAAAACATCTGTGGAAACAATTTGGGCGACTTTCGGAGCAATCGTTCTGCAAATGGTGATGAGGCTGGCTCCAATTGAAATAGTGCTTAAAAGTTTCCACAACAAAAAGATGAACAAGTCCCCAGAAGTTTCACAAAGAGATGAGGCCTTTGCGAAAAGCATAGGATTTCGATGAAAAACATGACTTAGTAAAAATACAGAACAAACAAAGCATAAATGTCGGAACAAACAAACAGTCTTATTTTGAACATTTGAGTTGTTCCTGTTGGTCTTATTTTGTCATCCCCATTTTCATTTGTTCCCTATCGCTCTCTTTCTCTCTCCAGATTCGGTTTTCCAACCAAAGGATGACATTGAGAACGGTGAAATGGATGACGCAGAACGTGAAATCGAAGCATTCAAGCGTTTCTGTTTCAATTCCGTTCCGGCCGCACGCAAGGAGAAGGTCAATCTGAATCTGAAGGACCTGGTCATCAAGAAGAAGCCAGTCATCTCCTGCTAAGAGCCTTTTCTGCTTCGTCGCCGTTGGGAAACTGAGAGCAGTGGCAGAAGTGACCGCGGCTGTTCTGATTAAATGCGATTGTACAAAGACTCCCTTGTCGCATTCGACCATTGTGGCTGGGTGAACTGGAAAGTTACATGACAGACTAACTAAAAAAACTTGTAAGAATTTCTCACTCAAATCTGCTTTCCCATTGTTTCAGAAAGGACCCATTCATCGTTCATTAACTGCAGTTTGGTGGCTCGTATGTCACAGCGCGTCTTCAACATTTCAAATCCATTTTCATTATGTTCATTACTTTACAAGTACACATGTTTATCATCATTTATACTCTGGCGTTGCTTTCAGCTTGTGACTTTGCCCCATTTTGTACATTTTTCGATTTTCTACTGTATTATTTTTTACCATTCATTTCACATAACTCTGCTTTAGTTTACGCATTCTTTTCTATTTTTTGTCTTTGTGCATCATTTCTCCAAGCAATGAGGGCATTACATTACATCAGTTTTTTTGTGAGCTTCATTTTTCATTTCCCTCCCCTCTCTCTCTCCATCTGCATGTTGCGATTCTTTATTTTGATCACTTTGGCTCTTTCTGCTTTTGAGTTTATTGGTGGTGATGTGGGCTTTGCTGTCTGTTGGTTTGTGGGCTTTTCCTTCCATTTTGCACTTCTCTTTCCCTCCCGTATCGTCTTTTTGCCTGTTGCATTGCTGCATTTGCCTGTTTCTAGTGTCCGGCCAACATGGTGTGCTTGTCCTGGCAATTTATTCCTAACTGCGGCTGAAGTAGGGTCATTTTTAAGTCTTTTGTAAAGTCGTTTTTTATCGAATCTGTTCAATCATTTTCTGCCTTTTTACATTGATTTTGTCTCTTCTGTCTTTTTTGTGTATTTATTTATTTTTTTATCTTTTATTTGCATTTTCTCTGGAAATCTAAGCATGAAGCGAAAAAATAACACAAAGAAAATGAAAAATACTTGCCCATTTCCATAATAATGATTATTATTGTCATTGACATTATTGTTACGTTGCCATTTTTTGTCATTTCATTTCGTTATTGTCATTCATCGTAAGTAAATGTTTTTACTATGCTGTAGTGTTTCTTGTCTTATAATGAAACTTGGAATATAAATAAAACATTGATTTCAAAAGTTCGGTTGCTTTTTTGCTCCGTCGAAGGAGCTTTTCAGTGAGTGTCAATTGCAAAATTTGTGAACCAGATTGCAGCCCATGACGTGTTAAAACAGCACTGTTAGCTGCATTTATTTATCAAAAAAAAGGGCACTCGATGGTTCACCCTGTTGCAAGACTTCTTCGGTCAGTGTCATTAGGGTGACGAGAATGGAGAAAATCTCCCCGTGTCAGATGATTCATGCAGCATTCTCTGCATCTTATCCGGAACAAATGGAAATGGAACCACTTGCTGGCATCCCTTTCATCTTTCTTGGAACATCTCTTTGTGATGCACGTGCATAGCTTCTTCACCAGTCATTCAAATCAACCACCACGATCAATTGAAGCAACAGGTTGAATTAAATTTACCTTGCTTCAACGTGTTAAATTAAATTTTAACCACCATGTTTACGTTACTGGCCATTGTAGAGTGACAGGACAGTCTTGTGTTCTATTTTTTTTTTCAGAGTTGACATTGCAATTTTGTCAAATGGTGTTTTAGTGCTTATCCTGATTGCACACCAAACACCAGAGCCTGATCACAGTGGAATTGAGAGTCGAAATGTCCCCGACGAGAAATGTTGTGTGCTTTCAATTGGTGGCAATCATGAAGGCATCGCTTGAATGCACTGGTTCATGTCCGGCATGCGTGGAGATCAGGTTCTGATCCTCTGTGGGCTGACAACGGCTACCTGCTCTGGTGGGAAAGAGGAATACACAACTGTGCTGTCTGGTGGGCTTATGTCTCTTCTTGTGCTCGGGAAAATAGGTCGATTGGTTAGCAAAAAAGGGAAAAGGTTCCGAAGAAAATGAAGATGACACTTCGGAGTTAAGTTCTATTGTAGAATGTTCTAAAGTAAGAACAAAGATTTCTCTTCTCATCAGACCATTATTCTTGGATGGTGCTGCATATGGACTTCTTCACTTCAATCGGTGTTTCTTGTGTTTCGCCAATATCGCCAAACTTTAGCTGTTACAGTGAAACACGCTTTGTCGCTGAAACCACCTGCTGACTGTGTACTGTTCCTTCCTGGGGCCCATTGTCCGAAATCTGTTCGGGCCACCTCGTGTTCGGCATCCAAGCCATGGACTGATTTATGGCATTTGTTGCTCAGGTACTTTTCCTATT
>JASGXE010015378.1:0-12126 GCA_030068105.1 Sinentomon sp. SZTP_YWyxl | reverse complement strand
ATTGATAGGTGCCACTATGATACAGCGAAAATAGCATTATGAGACGGTTGAGCACGACATACCGTTGTGCTAGGACAATGAACTAGGCCTGCAAACTTATGAAGCAGCCAGTCATTTTCTGACAAATGCGTCAAAATGACAAAATGGAACTGCACCTTTAGTTGAATTTTGAAACCTCTGGTCAAACTATCATCTTTTGTTTTGTTAGGTGTCAGTGATCCCGTTATAGATGAGCACTTCAGGAGGTCGTTGGGTAAAGATTACCAACAAGTATTCAAGAGCAATAATGGCATTTACAATAACAACAGTAATGGTGATGAATCTGGCTGTGAGTTGGAGAAGGATATTGATGGCCAACCGGCAAGCAAAATTCCAAAGTTCCAGGCAGGATTGTCAGGTAATGAACTTACTGGTTTGCAGTTGCGGAATAACATGATGCTCAAAATTCCAAAATGAAGTAACTGGGCCTTCAATAAGTCACCGCTCTATGTGACATCAGAAGCAGTCAACACAACAGCCACATCATGGAATATTTTAAAGGGAATTACCTGGTTTTTACTGGTAGGCAATGTATAATGTCGGGCAATGTATGATGGTAGGCAATGTATAATGTCGGGCTGCCAGAGCCATAACCGGAATTTACGACCGAGAACATAGCGTGACCGCGTTGCTGGAAGGTCTGGGGCTACCAAGCCTGCAGCACTGCCGGCAGTGTCACCGTTTGGAACTTTTTCGGCAAATTGTTTCTGAGGAGGTCTCGCTTCCGGTCCCTTCCGTTTATGTGCGTAAGGCCGTTCAAAGGAGAACTGATAACGATGCTTGTTTTACCCACCCTACCTGTTATTTAAGTGCGTACCACAACTCCTTTTTTCCCCGTACTATTCGCGATTGGAATTCGCTTCCTCCAGGCTCCCCTATCATCTCCAAGTACCTTCAGAGTTCTGGGCGGTTGCCTTCGCAGTTAGATGTCTAAGCCTTATTCCACTTTTGCATTCTTGGATTGAATTGAAATTTTTGTGTCGGAAATTTATTTCTTGATTGTCTTCAGTTTGTGTCTTATTAAATTTTTGTTGTTTCTTTGTTACTCTTCTGCCACCTCGCAGTCGTATTGATTTTAAGAATAAAGAATAAACAAACAGTGCTCAAATCATAAAAATAAATCGGCAGGCTGCCAAGATTTTGAAAAGCGCCTTCTGGGCCCGTTCGGTTTTCGAAAGGACATGAACAGGAAAAAGGATTCCAGAACAAGGGGCGAGGACACACATGCGTATCAAGCCCAGCCACATTGCTGAGAAAAGGATAAAAAAATTTTGAATGGGGGCTTTAGGAAGGGCTTCCATCTCCCTAACGAAAAAGGGCAGCCGGCACCTCCAAGCTCCGGCTCCCTCCAGCTCTTAATAGCCGGAGGGAGCCTGCACAATTTAATTAAGAACTGATGATTATGCTTTTGCCAGAGGCAGAAGCGTTGAACAATAAAAATGCAGAAACGGACGTTTTTGTGAGGTGCCACATGCGGTGGGTGGCACCTGGTACCACTGATTAATGTTATGGGAGCATTCTTCCATTTTCACATTAATTGAATTGAAATACCTGTCTCACGGGTACCAACGTGTTGAGAAATGTTCAAAAAGATTATTCTAGTAATATTTTAAAATAGGGGTATACCAGTTATCCGGAGACTATTTGGTATCCGGCCTTCTTTAGGTATTCGGTAAAGTATTCCGCTATACTTTTCTTGTTATCCGGTCACTTCAAATATCCGGTACTCTCGCGTCCGGGCAAAGAACAGTGCAGGGCAGGTCCTCACTGGCAAAGTCTGGGTGAAAAATGGCATTCTTGCAGGAAGCCAGTTTTTTTTGCAGTTCGAAGCCAGTTGACCTTGGACTTGAGGGGAAACCTTCGCCCGTATTTGAAAGAATCACATTTTTTTGCTAAATCTGGGTTTTGGCATGGTTTTCTCTTCCACATTTCCTGAATCCAACTGTGCAAACCGTTCTCCGATATCTTGTCTGGTTCAAAAGTTATGGACAGAGACGTGAGCACTGTACGTAAAACAATTGGGGATTTTCAATCACTTGAAAATTGTTTCTTGCAAACAAATATCGTTTACCGCAAATGGGGTTTTTGGTTGTCTCGCGTAAGCAGAATTGCTGCAGCATTTACAGTTTTTGAGTGGGAAAGGTCAAATTTTGCACTCTGATGTAAAAAACCATGCTGGAGGTGCTGGCTCAGCCAGATTTTCAATTTTTGAGCCAAAGTACCAATTTTTGGAATGTTTACCTGTAACGTGCCGCGTTTTTGTAAAAGCAGCTCAGCAATGCGTTCGTTTTTGGAAAAGCAGATGGAATGTTGAAAATCCGGCTCTGTCAGCACCTTTGGCATGATTTTTTACGCATTTGAGCAAAATATGAACTTCGACGCTTGAATAATGATGTTGCTAGACCAGAAATGAACAAAATGGCAGCTGATCAAATTCCCCAAAGACCACATTTTTGTTTCTGTCTATCCTTCTCAACCTTCATCAGTTGCCACATGAGAGGGGGGCGATGGCAGTGGCAAGACAAAACTGCACTCTGGGATCGGATCAACCAAAATAAAAGCAGAAAATCCTCTGCAGGGGAACATAAAAATAAAGAACATTGCATTTGATTGCAATTGCAAGTGATGATGTCGGAGGCTTTTGGTAGGCTAAACAATACCCGAGCCATGGCCAATTCACCTGCATGGGATGTTCTGATCCAGAAATTCTTGCACATCGGGGCGAAATAGGGGACGCCATCTTGCTCAAGCACTTCCCGACTCCTGGATTCTGTGGAATCAGTTCCGGGAGAAAGAAGTTACAGGGCGTGTCCAGATAACTTTGACCAGTGACGGGTCCAGGAAAGAAATACGGCCTGATGATTCAATGGCACAGAAAAGAAAAACTGAAGACTTTGTGCCCACCTTGTACAGAACACACCACAGAAACAGAATACTAGGTATCAGAATCCGACGCAGCAAGAATGAAGTTAAATCCTCTTTTTGGGTCACTTTTTCCTGTGCCCTTGGGCAAAAACTGTTTTAAAATTACCATTTCACAAATTCCAATTCAAAGAGTCTGTTCAATGGAACAACGCTAGATTTCCACTTCTATCCTTGACAAGACTGAGACACCGTCACAATGTGATAACAATTATTTATCTTCTTGCAGTTGATGATCATTTTGCAAAGGCATTGGGCGATACATGGCTGAAGCTTCAAGCAACATTACCAAATGATCATGTGTTCATGACCTAAACAAAGACCGAATTCGGAAGCGAGGCAGGCATTGTCTCTTGTCGCATTTTATCTGATATTCTGTTTTTTTCCTTCGTTGTCTATTTAAATCTACCTACCGTCTTACACTTCATTCTGGATGGAATTTTAAGCTTGTATCGCTTTCTGGATGTGTACGATTAGTCTTGATGTGCACGTGTGGCATTAGTCGATGTTGGCCACTTGTTCACAACACATCTAGAACTTTTCCTCTTGTTCTTCGTGTCTACACGTGTTGTTGTTGCCCCTCCCCTTGTGAACACATGGCTCCTTTCCTTCCTTTTGATATTATCTGTGAAGTTGCTTTGATTTGTCATGTCATCCATGCACAGTCTTAACCCATGACGTCATCACAGCCACTTAATTCTGAATTTCAGCTGTCCACAAAAACAAACTGGAAACATTGGGGAATTCGTGGGAATTCCGGAAAAAATTGGAGAAATTCAATGAAAGGGGTTCAGCATTGTGCATGTCCAGTTTTTGCAACAAAGGGGGACAGTTAGAGAGAACTTCACAACAAAGTGTTTGACAAACTTTTAACTTACATCTGGGGTTTTTTCTTTTCTGAACACGACATGTTTTGGGACTTCCAGGAATGATTAAGGGCTTCCAGGTGAAGGCATGCCTCTGCATCAAAACTGGAAACAGTTCATCCAAACCGTGAGACGACAGTGTGCCTGATGGCCAAGTTGCCACCCTGGCATGTTCGTCGTGTGCGCCCTCAACAAACGTGTTGTCTGCTCATTCGACCGGCACCTGATGATGGGAGTGTGATGTCCCCGAAATGCATCGTGTTTCTGACCGAGCCATGCCTAATTCAAGTGTTCAACACAGAGAATATGATTTTAGAGTGTATACTCTGTCATGATTCCAGGGAATTGTGATTGCTGATTCTGGACATCGACAGTTTTTTTCTGTACGGAATTAGTTTTCACATTATCAGCTTGCTCTCCCGTCACAAGAGCCAGGGCATGTTTTGAAATGGTAATTATTGGTAAAAAAAGTTACCTACCTCATTATTGGCACAAAAAATAGTGAAGGCAAGTGAACAACTTCTCGGGCACTTGAATAACTCTTTCTGTCCTATTTTTTCTCTCAATCTCGTGTGAAAACACTGAAAACCTCATCTTATTGCTATTCCTCCATCCTTGTGTGCAGTGGGGCTGATGGGGTGTCTTCTGGCATAATTATGTTGCTCTTATAGGGGGTGGGGGGTCCAAAATTTAAAAAAAAAAAAATTTTTTTTATTGTAGCCTGAAGTATGCTGATTACAGCGGTGATAGTTTTTCCCATCTGCTCTGGTTTTAAAGATTTCGCGTCTTAATGCGAACCGCGTCGTCACAAGATTAATTTTCAAAACATGACTCAATGTTATAGCGCTTTGTGTTTTGAAGCAAAAATTCAACTTCCGTAAGGCGTAACTTTGTAGCCAATGGTGGCAGAATGTTGAAATTTTGAACATTTATGTAAAAACATGTTCTAAACTGATGACATAGCCGGATTTTCGATTTTTGGCCTCTAAATGCCTTTTCCAGGACGTTTCTCTTTTTAGGAAAAAAAAACTGACCACATATAATTTATTCATAAGGGACACCAAGTCTGAACATCTTGCAACATCAGCAGTTTCTACATCCATTGCCACTTTGTGAAATCGGAAGTAAAAATTTCTTTTCCCTGGTCGCATGTGAAACGTTCGCATGGTCACTTTCAACGTTTTTGCTAGGTTTTTGCTAGGCTAATAACTCAGGAACCAGTTGAGATATTGGTCTGAAATTTTGCACAGAAATTGCTGTTATCATGGGGAATTGGATTGGATTGGCATCCCCGGGAGGAATGACCAAGGTTGGACCCCGTGGACGAATCCACGCAAAGAACATGATAATTGATAACGGCTCCAGGGGGCGTGAAGGCGGGGGATACTCCCCGTGGTTCCTGGGCTGTGACACGACCAATTCTGCCATGCAAAACAGCCTCCCCAGTGGAAGTGGTGGACATAAACAAGATGGCGTGAACGTGGGCGAGACAGAGCACAAACAGGAAGAAAGGAAACCACAGGGCCATGTCCCTGAATTAAACCACCATGCCTCCATGCCACCTCCACCTCATCCGCGAAGACATCAATGGTGAATCGAGCTCCAAATAATAGCCTGATTGCAAGATTGAAGATGACACCATTACGCTACGCCTCAATCAATGTGAGTGACAATTACTGCAATGGTTACAGATCCCCGCTGCCTGAAATAAGAAGAAGAAGACAGGAATGAAGAACAGAATCACGAAGCAGAACAAGTTGGGAAATGTCATGTGAGGAAATGCTAAAGGGTATCAATCGAGGCTTGCATAAGGTGTGATGAGGACTATACCTCATCCATAACCCACATTCTACGTTATCCACTGAGGAAGAGACTCTGCTGCGGAGAGGTCATCAGTTACCTAATATGGATATGGAGGCAGCGTTGGAAGAGGCAGTTAAAGATAGCATTTCGGGCGATAAGTGAGAGCAAGACATGGCAAGAGTCAGAAACAAAGTGCAAAGGACATAGGTGACTCATATCTGATGCCATGTGATGTGGGCACATTCCTAACACCTTCAGTGTCGGTGCCGTTGCATTAGGTCTCACAAAGGTTGAAGGGGGAGTATCCTGCCCCAGATCTGACATTTAGATAAGTGTCCATATGGAAGGGTACATTGAGATGTCTTGAAGCAATTGACGCACTTACCAATAGACTCCCTTACCCGTCGGTAACTGCTACCTGGAGCCGTAAGATCCATCAGGTGATCCGTCCAGAAGTTTCGAGTCGTGGTGAAGTCTCAAACATATTGTCCTCCCTTAACCCCTTCCCCATGCCGCTCACAACTCCGAGTCGTACAGGTGTTTTTAGGATTAAATTGCCATATTGCCGCAGATAACTCTGTGGGACAGTTAAGGAAGACCAAGAGACCACCAGATGTACATAAAGGGATGGACATGGCACATGGAGGGAGGACGTACATGGATACGCATTGGGAAGGCTACGAACACCAAGATATTGACCGAGACCTGAGTCTAGAATTATGGGAGGGGGTGCCATTCCTCAACGTTCCCCTCATAGGCCTGGAATGGCAATTTGTAGTGCACTGGGCAATCAGCATGCTTTGACTTAATAATCAGCCAGAGTCACAGGTACAGCCCGAGACAGGGAATAATTGGCGATGACTCTGCTAAGATGAGTGTTTAGCACGGTATGGCTGAGCCCAATGGGACAGGGGAACCTTCGAAGGTAAAACCAGAATAATAGCGCGTTGTACAGCGACGACCAAGGCGGCTGGGAGCATAGGACCAGCTCACCGAAAGTGGGCTGAGTCCGATAAAGATTCTGGCAAGACTCGTACCTCCATGCATCATTTGGCTGGATGTAACCAAGTCCCGAGTCCCGACAAAGGTGTGCGCCGAAGCGAGGAGTCCCCTGATGTATTCCCTGTTAACCCTATGTCTAAGGATGTAATTTTAGGCAATCTGTAATTTCGGTTTATTTAGCTTTGGGAGAATGTTCGCTGAATGTCGGCAATTCTAATCTCACAGTTTTGAAGCTCAGCCTTTTCCCGACAAACACAAATTGTACGATCTACATCGCTCGCTGGAACGAATTGACTAGAGGAAATTGAGGTACAGAGCCTTGTGTCTACTGTAGTAGCTTATCACAGACAAAATGTAAAAGATGTAAGAAAGTGCAAAACTCACTTGAGCTTCTCTGTCGCTAATCCACCTCGTCTCCATCTGTGTCGTCCGAACTGTCTAGCTGTGTATATAGGATCTGAGTCATACGTTCAATTTCCCTGTTATCCGATGCATGTTTCTGGTCTCTCTCGGGAAAGCAAATTGGCGAAACGCGTAATCCATCGCATCATGCCATGTCATAATGGGTCGTCCAACTTTCCGCTGTAGGCAATGCGCCTCCATCATTGTGGAAGGGGGGAGTGGGGGGAGGGGCGACGTTGAAGATGGGCCCAAAACTGTATCTGGCGAATTGGTCAAGGTCTTGCGAATCGTGCGTCCCTTCAATTCTGCCCGAAGTGAACCGGAGGAGTAAGTGATACGTTGAAGGACATGGCAATGGATCCGTTCCCATCGACCGAAGTGTTGGCGCTCGGCTCTCTTGAGTACCTGTTCGGCCGTGCCAAAGGTCAGAGTTGGCCGTAATATTGTGGTCTTAAGTCCGCGTGCGATGGACCATGGCAGACCCTGATTGGCGAGTCTCCGAACTCGCCCAAAGGCAGCCACCGCCGCGTGCATACGGGGAGTGTGATTTTGATTTCACAACATGTTTGACTCAAACTACATTTGACTCATAACATCTCTGCCGTGTCGTCGTTCTCCTCTGTCGTCGTCCTCCTCGTCTGCCGTCGTCCTCGTCTCCCGTAAACCTCCTCTGTCGTCGTCGTCCTTGCCGCACGTAGTCCTCGACTTTTGTGCTCCTCGTCTGTCGTCGTCCTCGTGATCCTCTTCTGTCGTTGTCAAATCAATCAGAAGAAACTCTTCTGCAAAACCAATGTTGAGTCCCCCAAGGCTGAAGGTGGTATCGGTGATGAGCGGCCGTGAATTTCGCCCCCAGATATCTAATCTGTGGAACCAGGTGTAAAAGCTCCCCTTGAAGGGTTAGTCCTGGGTTGACAAGGAGTGAACCAGGGTCACGGCATAAATATTGGGTCTTCGCCCAGTTGAAGCGGAGGCCGTTGGTGTCAATTGGGTTGCCTGTTCCCCTGCGACGGTGACTGTTGAATGGTGATCAGGTGCCATGACGAGAAAGTCGTCCGCATGTACTAGAATCGTTGGGCTGATGCCAAACACAAGGCAGGGTCTTGTAGGCGACGGAGAGCGATCTCTGTGCTGCAGGTGAATAAGACTGGGGATGCCGAGCAACCCTGTCGTACCTCGGCGGTCCAAAAACGTCGAATGTTCGGTGTCCCCATCCGGAATAAGCGAATTTCCTCCCGGAGACACCAGACTTGAATCTGACGTTGCAACCAGGGCGAAACAGCCAGTTCCATTAGGCTTTCCAGCAATCTGTCATGACGACGCGCACTACGACATCAAGCTATAGGTGTGTCGCCTTGCCGGCGCTCCAACGATCCTCCAGCGTTCAGTGCACCCAAAATAAAATATCGTCGACCCTTCGGCTAGGTTGAAACACAAGTTGATTTTCACAGAAAGCTGGTAATTCAGCCGTTACCGGCACAGGATCAGCCTGCTGAGGATCCAGTATGGGAGCGAAGCGACCCTTCTGATGAGTCGGAAGTCCTTTGCCGAAGATGGGCTTGGGATTTGATAAACGTTCATGCGAAGCCACTCCGGAGGGGGCCCTTGTGTAATGGGCAGCATACTCCGTCCGCTTATAAACGCCGTTCTCCGGGGAAACCGTCCCGGGTGGCCTCCGAGCCGTTCAGTTCCTCTCCAGCATTCAAACATCGACGCTCTCTCATCACTTGTTCCAGCGCGATTAAATGGTATTTGCAGTCAGCCGGCATCCTCTCCTCCCGCCGATTGTGATCACAACCGTGTTGCAACACGGCCGCGGTGCCGTTGCCAAGCAGCCTCCTCCATCCCACCCCCTTCCCCCTCGAGGCCTATGGCGCATTCCCCGCAGCCGATCTCTCCGTGCCCTTCCGGCCCTGCCCCCCGGCTTGCTGACGTCACGAAGTTTCCAGCGCCACCCCCCCCCCGGCCACTGTTCTCACTGAAAATCGTCCTCATATTCGGTGCCCCTTTCAAGATTTTTTTTTATAATTTCCCTGCACAAACCCATTTCAGCAATAAAATCCATCATTTCCCTGCATAAAGTCCATTCAAGAAAAATAAGTGAAAGACGTACGTGTAGATGCAGTCTTGAAATTTGATGTGATTACGATTCCTTTGGGGGAAGAAACCCCCTCAATGGTATGATCCACCCTTTGTTATCCACCTGACAGAATGGTGCCTTCAATAGTGATGCCACAGCTCATTGAGGAGCTACTTGCGCTGCGTTGGTTGTTGTGGCAGGAAGAAGCACTGTTAGAAAAAAGTCAAAGATATCTGCTGAAGTGGAACAGACAAACATATTATGTTCAGGTCAAAGGGTTATCAAGGTCGGCCTCCTTGATCACCCCCATATGACCAGCATAAGACTCCGGAACAAACAAAAGGACACAAATCTTTGCGATGCATGGCAAGTCTTGCTTTTAAGGAATGGGAGAGAGGAGAGACGAGTAGAACAATAACAGTAGACATGAAATAAAAAGTCAATGGACAAAAGATGAATCAGTTTGCAAAAATGCAAAAAACATGATATTCCTGTTGCTCACAGGTTCGATGGAACTCCGTGTCTGCATGCGTCCCAAAGAACTCTATCCACCGGTATCTCTGCCCTGATTGCATCTCCTCAGGTCAGTAAGCAGCCACCATGAAGTTTAAATTCACCTCCGCCGGGACCTTGAAACTGTCTGGAATTGTGTCTTTTTGCAAATCGGTCTTTGAGTATGTTTCCAGTTTCCATATCAGTTCCCAGGAATACTGGACGGTGCCGTGCATCTCTGGCACAATACCATTCGGCCAATGTAATTCCGGTTCCAGAAGATTCTTTACATTTTTGGAATTCTTAGGTTTGGTGGGCCTGCCGGTTTTGTAGCTGCCAAACGTTCAGGAGCACGGACTACGTCGTCTGCGGCAGCGGCTGATGTTTGTGGAGCTGCTCCTTGACTCCTGGTGAGAGTGCCAGCAGCCGACGGGACCGGATTGTTGTTGTCAATGAAAGTTATTAGTTGGTGGTTTAAACCAAGCCCCAGCAGCTCCCGACTGCCCTTTGGCTTCATGTTCTTCGGCCTTGCTGGCCTGGTGGCTTTCATGGTTGATGTTCCTTGGAAATTGATCCGAGGCACAGCAGCAGCTTGTTCCAGTTGAACAATCCTGGATGTTAAATGAGCAATTTCTTCGGCCTGCTCTTGCAGCATTGCTTCTGTCTTCTCCCGCAGATTTTTCTCTCGTACCGTATCAGTTCGTGGTTTAAACCGAGCCCCGAGCAGCTCCCGGCTACCCTTTGGCTTCATGTTCTTCGGCCTTGCTGGCCTGGTGGCTTTTATGGTTGATGTTCCTTGGAAATTGATCCGAGGCACAGCAGCAGCTTGTTCCAGTTGAACAATTCTGGACGTTAAATGAGCAATTTCTTCGGCCTGCTCTCAGCATTGCTTCAGCCTTCTTCCGCAGATTTTTCCCTCGTGCCGTATTATGGCGTTCCAATGTCAAGAGGGCCTTCCACTGCATAACCTCATTTGCAGATGCTGCATTCTGTCGGCGTGCTGTCACCTTTGCCCGTTTCTCAATCTGATTAGACTTCGGAGTGCTGGTGGCTACTGGAACAGGTGAAGGTGAAGTGTCCTCAGGAGAAAATCTTCTTCTTTGACGCTTGTTTCTTTGGATTGATAATACAGGTGCCGATTGCCTGCTGGCACTAGATCTCTGGAAGATTGGTTTTCTGTGGTTTACCCGAGGAGGGCCTTCGGCAGCCGATGCCAATGAAAAGAATGGCCCAGTGGGAGGGGTTTCTCTGCTTTTATGCGATTTTGGTCCCACTTACTCAATCTTAAAATTCTTTCTCTAACTGGGTCGTCTCAAACAGGCTAAGATCAATGTCCACTCAGGTGTGTTGCTGGGCCTATGCGCCTTCGCATTACTCTTTCTTCCGCTTGCATCTGTTGCTGGCTGAATTGAATTGGCTTACCTTGTTGACCAGAAACCGCCGGAAACTGTAATTCTCCCCGCAAATTTTGTACCCCAGGGTTAATCCCCCCACCATAGTACACCACCCATGGGAGAGCACCAATTTCTCGCTAGCAATTGTGGTAACACATATTGGCAATCTTTGATGTCGGCTGCTGCTGACTTCTTCCAAATGTGGGTGATACCGAACCTGACTTTCCCTTTGTTACTTTTACGGCTTCCCCAAGAACTACCCTCCCTTACATCGGCTCGCCGGACGAAAGGAGCTCCGCGACTTGGACAACCCACACTAAATGCTAAGCGGCAGAAACATGGCAACAATACAAGAAACAAACGAGCATCCACATTGCCAGAAATATTTTTAAAGAATATGCATTGACCACTGTGGAATAATGTGTGAAGCGAAATAAATCAGGGCAACGACTTATCCCAGGTGTTGTCTTAATCGTTCACATGTTCAACCTGAATGTGCCGTGGGAATAATTCATGCGTTAACAACTGTTTCGGTATTGGGTTGTGGAGTCCATGGTCTCCTCTTCCTCCAGCCATTCTCGTAGGCATTCGATTTTTTTGATGTCGTCGTCCGTAAGGTCGGGAATGTCCTGGTCGTTCATGTCAACGCTCATGTCCTCCAGGCATTGCTCCTCCCAAGATTTCTTTGGAGTGTTGAACATCTCAACCTGCAAAGGCAGAACCAGCGGGTGGTAACAGTTGAACCAGGACCACAACACCACATCCCCGGCCTAGATCTGAAGATGCCGGAGCAGAAGCAACCCAACATTTGAGGCGTTGCCTAGCACGAAATCTGCGGCCAAGATGACATCAGCTGCGTTTTCCTGAGGTGTGAGGAGGAACGGGACATTTCCGAGTACCCCACTCAGCAACTGCACGTTGTAGCATGCTACGGATCCGTATGAGTGATGTTTCCGGAAGCCGTTAAGACGTTCCAGCAGATTCATCATTCCGGGGGAGATCGCAGAAATGGCTGTGTCGCAAGTCCAATAACGCCTTGCCACGCAGACCATCAATTACCACCTGCAGCGCTGGTGCCATCTCCAGAAAGAAACATGAACGAAGACCTTTTGTAATTACCGTACTAGGC
>JASGXE010015377.1:0-22669 GCA_030068105.1 Sinentomon sp. SZTP_YWyxl | reverse complement strand
GACTTGTTCTAATTACTCAAAACTCAGCACGTTACACAGGTCCCCTTGTTTGCTGGGTGGTTTACCTATAGTGCAAACATGTCAACAGTGAACATTTACAATCATCAAAAATATTCAAATTCATCAGACCAACAATTAAATGCAGGAACTATTTCCTGAAATTGGAATGAGAGAAATACACAGAAACTGAGAAAGAAAAAAAAATGTTGACAGAAACAAAAACGGAACAGAAAAAGGTTGGTGGGGCAAAGGTCAGGAGGAAATCCGATCTCCACTTTCCCTGCCATATTCAGATGTGGGGCCTTTGCCACTTTGTGAGAGGGCCACAACCCACAACAACAACATGAGCAACAATCATGGAGAGGACCAAAAAATCCCGGGTCATTGTGGGCTCCTTCGCCTCGATCTCATGCGCGCGCTGGTGCATGCCTACCCACAGGTCGCATGTGATTGTGTTGTGATATGTGATGGCAAAAGCCAAAACGGGATCCCGACTGTGCATAAAAAATGATGCCAACTTCGCCAATGGGTCAAACAATGAAAAAAATTAATTTTCTTCTCGTGTCCACAAGTACCTACAAAAAATAATTTTGACTTTCTTTTTTTTGCGTTTTCATTGGTTGATTGCGTGGAACAGCGATCACGACTCGACATGGCATGCGCAGAAATAACAGACCCCTCTCTCTCTTTTTTCTTCAAAAGAAAAGCATGGGTGTCGAAATGACCAAAGACTGATCTCCGTGACCGCGATAAAGATACTCCGAACACCGATCCCAGCAAGAAAACTGATCCCAGATCGTCTTGTGACTCACCCGGCGTCTTTTTTGGTTGATCAATGCATTCAAAGCATGTGGAATCTTCTTGTGCCAACGAAACGCGTGTTGGCACAAACTGCAAATCGCCATCACCAACGCTCTGCACTCGAGTAAAAAAATTCTCTGCCACAGGACAGAAGTAAAACTTCTTTTATTGAGTTTTGTGCAATGGTCGAATTTTGACCGTTTGGCTGGATTTTTTTCTCAGATTTTTGCAAGGGTCCAAAAGAGACAACTCTCAAAAATCTGAATTTTGTGCAGAATACATACCTTCTTTCACATCGCAGGTCAGAAAACGCGAAGGTTTGGTGTTGTTTTGGTCAGGTTCCGTCAGTTGACAGTTTGGACAAAAAAAAACAAAATAAAAAACTACAGAAACAAAAAAAAAATGAAAAGAAAACAAGAAGCAACACATGGAAAAAAAAAATTGTGCATCCCTGCTTCTGCACTGTCGAATGAGATGCGGCGCATGCGAGGCTTATTTCCAAATTCCAAACAAAACGCCGGAATTTCGACCAATCACATTCGAACGCAGTTTTAATGACGCAATTATGAAAACAGTTCCATGAATACGGACTCCAGAAGCGCTTTCCGGCAGCGGCCTGTGTGCCCGCGTGGTCAAAGCGTCCGGCAACGAATGCGGAGGTACAGGCGTGGTTTGGTTCGAATCCTGTGAAAGTCATTTTTTGAAAAATTCTGAAGACTTTTTTGACACCAGGGGTAGTAGGGTGACACCACACACACAAGTTGACACCTGGCAGAAGGAAGGTGAGGTTAGGTTAGGTTAGATAAGCTTTAGATGTCGTAAATGATAGTTTTTAATTGCGACGCACCTGATTGGTCGAAATTCTGGCGATTTGTTCGGAATTTCGCATGCGGGGGCTGAAGATTCGACGGATGCGGGGGCTGAAGATTCGGCGGATGCGGCGGCAGACGCCAACATTATTATTGCCGAACTGTTGAGTCAACATGGGAAAGATAAAAACGGTGGCAGGAATACATTCAAACTGAACGAACGAAGAAAGATGAAAACTCACCTCAGTCACGTTGGCTTGCCTTTCCAGCAAAATCTGAATGGTTTGACCTCGAACAGGCAGCGGAAGAATGCAAGAAAGCGCACAGAAACAGAGTGAGATCACGAGATGAGTTGAGGTCACGGACAGGGGGCGTGGCGATCGACATTTGGCCACGCCCTGTGTTGAAGCTGGTCTGAAAGGAACACAGAGGCGGCCTTTCCAGGGCTGAACCTCCCACTGTTCGAACACTTCATCGCACTGTGATTGGCCAAATGGTTGACCACGCACCACTTTTCTCCTCTCAAGCCACGCCTTTCGCTCCACCCACTGTGTGATGTGATGTCACACCCACTGAACTTTGAACACTTCACTTTCCGATCCCTTTCCTGCAGGAGTCGAGTAACCGCGTCACGTCACAAAGCAGCATGCCACGACTTGCATCAAGTATCCAAACTCATTCTGCTTGAGAAAAATCAGCAAAGAGGCTGCGGCAAAAGCACCGCAGCAGAACCAGATCAGCCTATTTTCAGCCGGAAAGCACTAGTAAAATTGCCTGAAATAGCCGTTTCCATCAGAATGCGAACACCTATTGGCGATTTATTACCACACAAAAAGCCAATTTGAAAATAATTTTGTCAGGGTGGTGCACTGTTCTGGCCTGAGATGGCCTGAAAACTTGTGCAAACAACACACCATTCAGAAAATGCACGAAAATTCTTGCAATGCAAACCGCATATGTGGTCCCGGGCGCATGTTTACACAACAGACACCAATATCAGATGGCAGCAAGCGTTTTGTGCAAGTATGCTCGATTGGGGCACCATACTGCCAAGAAAAACCTGAATAAATTGTTGTTCAATAAACCTATCTGAACCGAACCTGACCAAACCCTGTCCCCAACCCTATCTCCCTCTCGGGAGATTGCTCGCTTAGAGCCCCTGCCTGCCATCTAATGTTGGTGTCTGTTGTGTAAATATATGCGTCCTGGGCGATGCCCCCAACTAATCGGGGTCTGGGGCAGCGCCCAAGCGGTGTTCCAAGGGGCAGAGCCCCTGGCGGGGGCGGGGGGTTTGGGAGGTGTAGCCCTCAGAAGCTGAAGAATTTTGAAATTTGAGCGTTCATTTTGGGACAAAATTGGTGTTCAAAAATCAAAATTTCCTGCCAGGGCGAGCCAACAGCACGGGCCAGGGGTGGAATTGGCAGCCCGCCGACTCACGATCTTCCTCAGGGTGTTGGTCAATTTTTCTGGGGGTGCACGAAATTTTTTTTTAGTGCATCCCCCCTAAGGAGGGGATGTGGCAAAACTAATGGTCCAGTTCTGACATGATGTGCAGCTGGGATCCAACTGGATGGTCCGAATCATGAATTGTTTGGCGCGAAAGTCTCGATGGAAAGCTTTGGTTGACCCGGTGGCCGCTTGGAGAAAAGACACTACTCACATTTACAAAAAATTTCGAACGAAACATGTTTCCATGATGCAAAAACTTGAAAATGCTGGCACTGGCATGGACAGAAAAGCACACGAAATCACCATTTTACTGGTTTTGGCTTTTGACCGTGTTGTTTGCAGTTGCCAAATTGGTTTTTAAATTCTTTTTGTAAATGACTACAACAAACCTGCGCGCAGAAAAACACGCTCAATTCAATTCACACAATCTCAATTACAAAGTCCCGGAAGGAAACAACTTCCAATCAGTGAGATTGAAAACGTGAGAAAGTGAGATTGTTCCGTGAGATATTCAGGGCGCGATTTGCAGAGAGTTGAGGGGGTACGAGGGGTGTCCCACCTCGACCAAGCAAACTTTCCACAAATCGGGCACTGTAAGAGTGTTGACATTGCTTCCAAGTTCCAAATGCATCATTGTGTTACAGAATGGACACTTTCACTTCTGTTGTTTTTCAACAGCCAAAACGCCATGCAACAGCTGAAGCAACATGACAAACGCAATCTTGTGGAATTGTTCTCCCCGGAAACGTGATTCGGTGTTCGGGGAAGTGGAGCCGAGGTCATGTTTCCAGTTTTGTTCACCGCTGCCAGACCATAAGTGCGTCCAACGCTTCCTGTGGCCAGTCTTCTCTAATCACTTTCGCTGCCCAACCACCGCTGCGCGATTTTGCGAGGAAGATTGCAAGAATCGTTTGTTGTGTGAATCACAATCAACTGGAACTTTCAAATGAGTCGAAAACCTGGCCCGAATTTTCAAAAAGGAGCTGCGAGAACACGAGAATTGCAAAACTTCGGCAACGATCGATTGTGGAAAGACAATGCAAGCTGAGGCCAACCAGACAACGTTGTTCCGGTTGCTGGTTGTCTCTGGAGCAACATGAACGCTCGATGCACAACCTGCACACCTGATTGCTGGTTGTTTTCGCGACCCGGAAACAAAATATGAAACACATTCCGTGCCGTCGTTCTCAATTTCGCAAAGAGCGTGAGTAATCATTTCACGGGGCTTCTGCTCTGCTCTGTCTGCCGCACTCAATGAGCGGCACCGCTCGGCGCAGTGCGACTCCGAAATAATTGAATCTGGGCGCAATATTGGCCCCACCAAACTCCGAACTCCGAACCTTCCTGATGTGCCTCCTGGATTCACACAACACGTCAATACTTTCGCTTCGTTTCCATGGAGGAGAGCTGAGCGCGCGGCACGGTGCTCTCTGCCTTTGCCTTTGCGGCATGCATGGCAGCGCCTGTGATGTCATTGCGCTGCGCGATTCGGCGGTCTGGCTTCATGGAAAGCGATGTTTCGTGTGGCGGCTTTTCTTTTTTTCTTTTTTGAAACCGGTATAATGACCCCACCCCTCCAGGAAACACCTCTGTCGTCACACACAAAAAGCAAACTTGCGTGGATTTCACAGAAATCCCAGTGTGTGTGTAATCACCTCGTCATCAAAATGATGTCGACGGAAGACATGACAAATTGCCGGTGAAAATCATCCGTGTTCAGAGCAAATCGAGGTGGAGCCGAAAGGGAATGATTGTTTGTTGGCAGAACGACAAAAAATGGTCCAACGTTTGTTGGTCAAAATGATAAAAAAATGATCCAACGTTTCTTGGTTAGAATGACAAAAAATGGTCCAACGTTTGTTGATCAGAATGACAAAAATGGTCCAACGTTTGTTGATCAGAATGGCAAAAATGGTCCAACGTTTGTTGATCAGAATGACAAAAATGGTCCAACGTTTGTTGGTCATAGAATGGCAATAAAAATGGTCCAACGTTTGTTGGTTAGAATGGCAATAAAAATGGTCCAACGATTGTTGGTCAGAATGGCAAAAATGGTCCAACGTTTAGTGGTCAGAATGCCAAAAAATGGCCCAACTGTTTGCATTCGACGGTTTCACGTTGTTTTGAGGGCGATAATTATCGAACAAAACCTCAGTTTCGCGCACAACAATGAAAATTGGACGACACATCCTTTGTTGAACCACATTTCCTGAAATGAGAAACTTCATTTCAATGCAGACAAATGGAATACTTCATTGAAATTTGCGGCGTCAAAATTTCCACATTGTTGGAGAGAAACACAGCTGAAAAAGACTCGTCGGAAACAAACTGCAGCAATTATTTTATTGTTGAATTGTTTTTTTGCACCCAGTGTGATATTGGATTTGGCGTACTGTGTTTGCCAATTTGGTTGAGCCATGCCATTGGCTGGAGGGAGCCTGCGGGTTGCCCAATCACAGTGCGACTTGACCACCACTGCAAAAACACTTGACGGGCACGGGCACACTTTGGTCCGTTTTTGGAAATCGAGCCAATGCAAGTAAGATCAACTCACTGGCGTTTGAGTGGCCCTTTTCCTGTCATTGTTGGAAAAACCTCGCTCGTTTGATTTCACGTTCGCATGCTAAGCTTGGAATATGCATGGTTTTGTTTCACCCTGGTCATCAATGCATCTCATTTCGCAATGAAAACTTTTGCATTGCATAATGAGAATAGAAAAATATTAACTAACACCCCAAAATGAAATGCGGGGCTGAAATTACCATTTTGCATGTGGAAAATGAACATTGAAATTTTCATTCGGGCAAAGCGCGAAAAGCACCCAAAACAAACAACGATTCAATTCAATTGAATTCAAGAAGAATGATCCACTTTGTATTCTTGACCAAAAATAACCAGCCTATTCCATTGGCATGGCTCATCCAAATAGGCAAACACAATGCCATTCCAAATCCAACCAATCCCGCCCATTCCAGAAAAAATTGTCCATTCACAATGCCACTGATTCGGATGTAAGACCCAAACAGCGTTTCCTGTGACACATTGTTGACATTAAAAAGTGATGAGGTCCAAAGTTTTTCCGTTTCCGCATCGATTAGCTTTTTCGATTAGCATTAGCTTTTATCGATTAGCATCGATTTGCTGCTCGCTGCTTGGATGAAGTGAGAGTTCACCACGTCCAAAGCAAAAACTTCAAATTTATTTCCGTGTCCCTTGGCTAAAACTTCCAAAATCATTTTTTTCCAATTTCAACCTGAACTTGCTTTTTAAGTTCTTCAGTCTGTCGTTGTTTCGGAAGCGAAACCGCAATTCTGTGATTTTGATGATTGAATTTTATGCGCAACATTTTCTGCTTGAAGTTTATGAGGCAGTGTTTGTCCCAGTGATTGGCATTCGGTTTTCAGAATTGTCGGCTGCACTGGAAGAAAGGAGAAACGTTTTTTGGAAATTTGCTTCTGGAGTTGGACTGTCGCTATTTCCATTTGGAAAAAAAAAGAAATTTTGTTGCGTTTTTGTTGTTTGCGATATTTGGAACAAATTGCACGTTCACCAACAAAAATCAACACACCGCTACAAAAGATCAAAATAAGTGCTAGTGCTTATCCAACCATGCCGACCTGCCGGCAGCAGCCGGCCTGTCGCACATTGATAATTGGTCTGTCACAGTGGCTCAGTTGGTTCGCTGGTCTGACTCCAAATCCGAAGGTTGTGGGTTCGATTCCCGCCACAGTCGGAATTTGTGGGTTGGGTCATGCGCCATTCTGGCTGCAGTGACAGAAAGGGAGATAGTGCAAGTCTTCTAGTCCTTCGGAAGGGACTTTAAGAAGGTGGTCCCGTGTGCAATTCACCATGTGCACGTTAAAGAAACACTTAGTCCGTCCAAAAGGGCGGCAAGTTACAGAAAATAATAAAGCCACAGACACATACAGGGGTACCGAAACGTGTGGGTATGGTGAATGATTGGTATGAATGGCGCCAGAGTAAGGGCAAAGTATGAATGGGGTGAGTGGGCGAAAAGAAGCCCTGGGGAACACCCGAAAAACCTTACACAAGTTTAAAGTTTAAAGTTTAATCGAGATCAAGAAATACTCTCGTCTGAGTCATAATTTCCTTTGATCTTTGGTCAACATTCTGTCTCATGATTGATGCCAAGTACCTTGTATGCAAGTTGCAACAGTGTCGTGAGTGGGCGTGGGGAGATTTCGTTATTTTTTTGTGCTGCGTCAACATTTCACATTTTAAATAAGAAAGAAAAAAAACTATAACATGTCACAGTAAAACAACCAAAGAAACAATCAATGAAAAATCGTTTGACTAGGCATGGCATCAAAGCAAATTTAAATTGACTCCAAAGTTTCAAGGTAGTAGTCTCCCAGATTTTTGTTTGTCCCTGCGAAGGGGGATCCAAAAATAATGCAAGTTGGCACATTCTCCGGGAACCCTGCTTGCGATTTCAGTAATTTTGTACACTTGAATATTGATCTTTGACGGACGTTTGAGCAAAAGAAGACCTTTGTCAGTCTTCTGATAATCGCTGTACACGCACTTGAATTTGATGTCTCGCATGCTCTGAAGGAAAATCATGAATTTTTCGAATGAGACAAAACCAATCGGAACAATTCACTGGCATATACCTGTCTTGAATGTGAAACCAAATTCCTGCCGCTTTAGAAGCAGCACATGGTTACCAGTCGCCCTTATTTCCCAATGTTGCCTGAAGAATTAAACATTTTCCTGTGGTACAGGCTGTTTCAAACATGACCCTTGATCTCAAGCAAAAATATCAGGTTGTGAACGAGCGAAATGTTGATGGTGACAAAAGCAGTCGCAGATGAAAACGTGTCAACTGCACTTGATTTAGCCCAAAACATCCTTCTATCTACTCGTTTAATTTTAAACATCCTTACACGAAAGCCATTTCCTGAAATCCACAGCAGAATCGCTCAGACGGCTCTCAGAACAGAATCCATGAAAAATGAGCTCAATGAAAATTCGACATCACATTAAAAATGTTTTATAAAACCCAGAAAATTTACGTCACCCATAGCAAAAGAAAAAGATATTCTTGCGAGACATTCACAGGCACATCTGAGCTAAGCTTGTGCAGCTCTTTTCTTTTTCTAAATACGCTCTGGCAATGGTATGACTCCAGTTTTACGATATTCAATGCGGCATAATAGATAACTTGGGTGAATATAGCTATGGTTGTATTGTATAGCTGAAAAAAAAACTATGTTGGGGGCCACAGGCAGCAAAAGCCATTGGACGTGGTAAACCCCGGTCAGGCATGCATAATTTTTTTTGACTCGGCAATTACCACGACAACAATCAAGTTGCCATGTTCACCCGATCCATGATAACCCTTCCTCTCTTTTTTCTTCAGCAGTGGGGCAGGGACACAATTAATGTCGCAGCATAAATGAATGAAACCTCGATGAAATCTCTCCACTGTGTGTGCCCTCTTACTTCCTTGGTGAAGGTTAAGATCCTGTAGTCATGCTCATGAATTATTGATCTTCCAGTTGAAACTTTGATATTTTGTTCCAGTTGTGGAGACTAATCAGTCTTCTAATTTTTGACTTGTTGACATTCCAATGATGCCTTCAGATGCGAAACAAGGCAGCAGTATAGATTTTCTTTATGGTGAGTTTCTTACTGGCATCAGTATCATTGTCAGAGCATTCTGTAACCACAAAGAGGATTGATGGTTGTTACGATTCAGAGGGCCAAGAGGCATTTTCTTTTCTCTCCTTTGGAATGGAATCTCGTCCTGTGAGAACGGGAAACAGTGAAACTCGAGCTTGTGCTTGCTGGCAATGCTGGCCAAGTTTCCAGGGTGATTTTGCTTTTCTATGGCATTCTCTTTTCCTCCAATTGGCAAATTTCATCCCGGTGGACTGCTTGACATATATGGAGATTGTTGTTTATTGGATAAGATCATAACTCTTCCATTCCACGCGGCTCATGTTTTTGGTCGAACGGAAACTTTAAAAGGAGAGAACGGAACACTTTTTATCCCACCTTTCGATAATGCAGCCGACGCGCCGACGGTCGCGTTTCCTTCCCATCCATTCCCCTCTCTTCCCTGGTATGTGATGAACCTCGCTGTTCACAATTGATGATTGCCTTGATAGCATGAAAACCTGTCGAACAGAGTCACCTGTTGAACAAAACCTGTCGAACAAAAAACCTGTCGAACAGAAGACAACAACATACCTAAACTGCTTGTTGCACTGCCACAATTGACAAGGAGAGAGACCTGCAGGGTATAAATCAGTTGCCTTGGCAGACACCTTTTCGTTTCCTCCATTCAGCATAAATTGGAGGATCTGCTTTATTTTGTTGTTTTGGTGACATTCCCTTCTTCTCTCCCCATAACATACTTTCGGTTAACTGCAGTCAGGAAGATGGTCGCAACTCGCAGGAACCACTCAAAACAACTTTTTTGTGGATGGGTGTTTTGACAGGCTTGGTTGAAACTTGTTAGGTAGGTACCTAGGTACCTACCTACCCATTCTTTTCTTGCATGCCCCGATTTGAATGTAAGCTTGTGCATACTGTTCTGCAAATAGAATGTTTTAAGTCAGCAGGCAAGCTACATGGGTGATGGGCTTCCCCTGACCCTGCCATATTTATGGACTTTTTGCCCACTCAGCCAGTCATTTTTGCCCACTCAGCATAAGAAATGCCAAATAGCCACAACCACCTACCTTCAAGTTTTTACCAACGGCCGAAATATGAATTTTTTTTATGAAACTCTAGTTGAACGGGACCCAAAGAAGAGGAAGATTAAAGTTGTTCAGCAGCTTTCTGACATCGAGCCTGCCGAAGTGTCGGAAGATGACAGTGATTTTAAGATAGAAGACGCAAGCGATGATGACTTGGATGGTGACGATGATGATTCTTCTCTCTCCGAATCAAACAGTGATGATGAAAACTTGAGCTCCGACAATGCGGGTTAGTTTTTCACACACTTGGCCGATTTCTAAAATGAAGATTACCTAATTGGCGTATCACCTCAATCCGCAGATCGACGAGTGGTGATATGGTTGATCTTGTCATTCACAGTATCAAGTATGGATGTGAATCCAAATGTTATGGTCAATTACAATCCACTCACCACTCGTCGATCCGCGGATCGCGGCGATCTGCCGATTAATCCTCGTTTTCGAAATCGACCGACTGTTTTTTTTTTGTAGCCTGTCTCCCATTTTTTCGGTTTTATTTTTGTTTGGCCAGAATGGATGCCCTGATTGGGTGTGAATTTGCCTACCCATTTTTCAATCCTTAGGGTCTGTAAATTCTGCCAAAAAGCTGTCAAGCACATTTTGTTTCAAATCTGATCTCTCGGCCTAAGTTCATAGTAGCACATAGAACACTGTGTTTTAACATTTTGCAGATGGTTTTGAGTCCGATCCATTGGATGTCTGTGAATCCAAACCAAACTCTGAATTGTCCACGGAAGAATTGCTACAGAAAGCATCCAAGCTGAAATCGGGAGAAGTGGTAAGCGTTGGAATGTGAAATGCTGTTTGGAAAATATATGTTGGTAGGCAGGTACCAAGTGTTCATGGGAGCAGCTGTTTAATTTCAGTTAAAAAATTTGAGCCACATTTTTTGATGTTGAGTCATAGACCGACCCAAAGGTGCCTGCAAATCAGCCATTTATCCAAAGGCACTATGCCCAACATCATGACCCTCTTTTGGACTTTCGCATGGGCGATGAGCGGTCACCACATTTGTTTCTTGTTGGGACCATACAGTAAAAGATGTGCCATTAGCCCTTTCAGACATTCATCCCATGCTTCCATGATTGTCTGGGGCATGTGAGCATGGGTTTGTTTGTGCCCAGTTGATGTCATTGGATAGTTACCTTGGTCTTGAAGGCCGGTCAAGAGAAAATAAAAGAGGACAAGTTAGTCTTTTGCACTTTCCTCTCCAACCCATTCCAATGATCCATGCATGTTTTAGGATTTGGCAGGATGCGCTCTTGATATACATTTGACGCAAACAACAGAATAGTCTGATTTTGGTGATCAGCAATCGGTGAAAAATCATGCCTGCTCACCTGAGTTAAATCCAGCTTGGCATAAGAATTTTTTTGGGTCCGCATGAATGAAAAGTGCACAGCTCGGTATGTTCTGATTTTCCAATGTGCCATCCATACTCACTCTGATTTTGATTGCTAATTTTTAGGAACTGAATGGGCAAGCAAAGCATCAGAATAATAAATTGATAATCTGCAGTGCATGTTTGGATGATCGAAACTTGTCCATCAACGAAATTGTCGAATGTGATTGGTGTGGGATATCGGTTCATGAAGGTCAGAATAATAAATAATTTTGCTCCAAATTTATATACCTAAAACTTTTTCCGAGGAACCCGGTGCAGTTGGGAAATGATGGGAACATGTTGGTGCATGTTAGGTGTGACTCTCAAAGTACATGTACATGGGAATGTGCACATTGCTAATTTCAGAATCTGCAAATTAAAGTTTGAAATTGAAAACGTATCGGAACACGGAGGAGGTGCTGTGATGAATTTTCAAAATATGTCTTTGAAAAAATGGCTTTTCATCTGTGTAAATCGCATTCTGTATTTCATCATCTTTGCATGGTGACTCAACAAGAACAGGTCCGAAAAAAATGACGGCACCTAGTTACGGTATTTACTTTTAGTCAGATGTCGGAAGTTCGCCGCCTGTTTTGAGGGGAGCTTCCACAATCTGTGATGTTGTTGCAGTGCAGACCGGTGATGTCCCCAGGACCGCTTAACTTTCAGCCCAGGTAAAAACAACCAAGGAGGCTTTAAGCAGGTTTCTCTGTAGGCACATGCCAAAACGATTCTCTGGACATCCTGACATAATGATCAACTTTTTGTCTAGTCAGTTCAGGCTTGGCTTTTGGAAAGAAATTGCAGACCGGTTTTGGGTTACCCTGTGCTGTGCTGTGATGTCGTCCTGTGGAGGCACACATTGCGTCAGAAATCTGCATCATTTTATTTTTTCTTTTGTTACCAATGTTTCAGCTTGTTATGGTGTCAGTGACACAGGAAGTGTGTCTAGTACCGTGTCGTCATGCAGTACTGAACCATGGTTTTGTGATCCATGCCGTGCTGGGATCTTGAATCCCACACTGTGAATTGTGCCCGAATTTGGGTTAGTTGGACTTTGATTTTTGCATCATTGTGATCATCATTGCGTGAGTTTTCGTTGCCTGAAATTTGCTTCTCACCAATAATGGGCCTGGGTGGGTGACCAAGTGGATCTTATTGTTGCATGCAGATTGCAGAGTTGAAACATATAGGCTTGTCGTCTTACAAAGAACAGAATGAAACAGTCACAAAGAACAGAATGAAACAATCGAGGCAAAATGTGGCAGCATTTCTGATATGAAACTTTTATTTTGGCCCAGAGCCCCTATTTCGGGTTGTCGGTGTAGCGTACTTTGGCTGCATCATATTTCAGCCACATTTAATTAGATTTCTGTCGTGCTGTTACTGGCGCCAATGCTCTTGCTGAATTTGATGATGTCATGTTTCGCAACCTGAGATTCTTTCTTTAGCTTCCAAGGTACGAAAACCATTTTCATCAAATCAGTTCTTGTAAGTACAGCTTTTGTCAAGATCACAGCCCATTGTATGCAGCCGTTCCTCTCAAGAACCTTTTGTTCTTCGTCCTGGATCCTGTTGTTGAACAGCTTTGTTCCAGAGCTACAGCTACCCCATAAATACACACTCCATCCGGCATTCAGTTTTAGGCATTTACACCTTCCATTTACATGCAGAATTTCCAACCCTCCCTACCTGCAGTGCCACCTCTTATTTCATGCCAATCCATTTTTTTCAGGTGGTGTTTTCAAGGAGACTGAGCATGGAAAGTGGGTCCACTTGCTTTGTGCTCTCTACATTCCTGGAGTGGCTTTCGGTGAAGTAGACAAACTGTCCAGTGTTTCACTGCTTGAAATGAATCCAAAGCTGTGGGGAGCGAAACCGTGTGCCTACTGTGAGGATCACAGGTTCATCAGGACCGGGGTCTGCATTCGGTGTGATGCTGGACTCTGCAGAACGTTCTTTCACGTCACATGGTAAGGCACTTTTAGCAGGTTTAACTTAATTATCCACCTTTAAAATGTCATTTGCAAGCTACTCTAAGGACCATTTAGGGGTGCAAAATATTCTTGGAAGGCACCTTCTTTCTCTCAATGTTTACTCTTTACTGTTTAACTCTTTACATTACTTTACTCTTTTGTGGTTTACTCTTTACTCTCAATGAATGTTGAATTCTTGTGGTTATAGCTGCCCAGAGGCATTTTTTTGCAAAACTGATTATAACAAGGTTGAAATCAACGTCAGCCACACGTCACCGAAATGTCACAGTTTAGAACTGGGTTATGGTGTGTTTTACTTGCGCCAACAGATTTCAACCTGGTCAGACGACACGGTGATTGGTTAACGGCCAAGCGGGTTGGAATCACATTCGAAAAACGTTTCCGCCCAACCTGTCTGGTTGTGAAGATCAACTAAAAAAAAAACGCAAAGCGGTTGAAACTGGTGCAAATAAAACGCGAGTGATTTCAACCAACTCGTGTGGTGATGGAGAGATGTGGGGTGGACTCTCCCTGACAACATCTTTTTCTATCACTTTTGGTTACCTGCGAGAAGTCATCATTTGATGGTTGCAGCATTTATTGGACACTCCTCCCACCTGGACGTGTCGTTCTTCAATGTTTGGCCCCAGCTTTCTTCATTTTCTAAACTTCTGTTTTTTGGCTTTCAGTGCTCAACGGGAGGGACTGTTATCCGAGATTCATTTGGACGAGACTGATCCGTATTATGCTCACTGTAAATTTCACACCGATAAGCTCAAATTCAGGTAAGTGTTGCACAGGGAAGTAGGGGGTGCAGGGAAGGGATAGTTATGTTTACTCCGACCCAGTTGGTAGATAGATACCTGGTATTTTTCCTCATCAACAGCAACATGCTGGAAAGCTGGGATGGGAATTGTGTATCAAAATGTAACAAGTTCGTGACTTGGGCCTCTATCAACGTATTTCAAAGGTATCCCCTTGAAATACTATCTAGAACAAAAGGAGGGCAGGGCAACTTAATTCAGTCATTTGGCAATGACACGATATAATTTCAGAGGAAGCAACATCGGTCAGCACTTGAATTCTGAAAAAAAAACACTCCACAGTGGGAACACATTTTTAGAACAGATAAACTGACAGGCTGCACTTTCCGTTCATGGCCCATTTGTAGAAAACTCCATAGTGGGAACTTAGGTATTTCCCCTGCAACAAAAATGTGTGGTTGATCAAATTTTCCAGCAATAGCCTCAGATGTTGATTGATTTTTGATGCTGATTTTTCCATGCAATGGTGCTTAAATGCAATTTTTTGAATATCGTTCCCCTCCTCCCCCGTGAAAAGGCTTGGACCCCCTCTCGTGTCATCCAAAATGGTGTTTTCGTCGAGCAACCATCCATCAAAGGGCTTCATCTCTATTTTTAAATTTGTTGAAGCAGTGTAGAGGAAGGACAATTTCCCCCAATGCATAGGTACTTTTTGGCTGGCAACACTTTTTGTCTTTAAAAAAATTGTGCAGGGATGGAGTGGCCTGAATCAGGACCTGAAAATCTTGCAATTCACCCCAACATTAAAGCCGATGCAACATAGATGGGTACTGAATTTGTCCTTGCTTGTCTTATTGTCTGTTCTCTGTGTCTTCTGCATTTGGCTGTGATTCTTTTGCAGCCAAATGCAACTTGAACTAATCGCAACTCTCCAAATGCAACTTCCTTCGCAAGTCTCTCCAAATGCAATTCTATTCTCATTGATGCCACATCACATCTCCTCTGAACACATTTTGCCAGAATGATTGGCTGCAGAGCCATTCGGTAAATCAGTATTTTATAATTCAGTGTCCCGAATGTTCATTTTTCATTCGAATTTGTGGCCTGTTTCTTTCTGCCATTCCATACCCACAGGAAGAGACACCGGAACTGGCTTGCCCTGCAGCAGCAGCTGAAAAAACGAAAGTCTGAACTTGATAAACTGCAGCATGGCCACCTGGCTGACAACACATCAAACGACTTCAGTAGGATCAAAAGGAAGCTTGGCAAGGCAAAGGAGAAGTACACGGTGCACAAGAAGAGACGTCCAAAGATCTGGAATCCAAATTTCAGGGTTCCCAGATCAATCACAACCAGTGCCTCAGCTTGCAGGGCTCTGTTTCGCAAGGTTAGGGACTGTGATTTGTGTGATTTTGATTTTTGGAATAAAGATTGTTTTTGTTAGATTGATCTGTGCTTACTTTCTGGCATACAATCAGACGGACCAGCGAAATTGAAAATTTCACGGAAATGATGCTGATGCTCCTTCCACTTTTTAGATTGATCCATTCGGCCTGACTTATGTTCGTCGACCAAATCCACTGAAAGGAAATAGGCCTACCTGATGTCTCATTGTCCAGTGGTCATTTCCTCTCTTCCCAAACTCTGCCGAAAATCCATTTTTGGAAGAATCCAGTGGCACTGTTGAGTGCTTCTCCCTCTTCCCGAAACCCACCCGCACACATCCACAAAACCCAACGGAGGTGATCCGGTGTCATTTGACCTGAATGTTTTATTTTATTTATGAGTTTGTCCAGAAGATGCAAATTGCAAAAATGGGACTTAGTGGTGATGAAATCGTTATAGAGCATCCCCAAAAAGCTCATAAAATGCTAATTTTGAGTACTTTGGGGCTCCCTCCATATCTGGGAAATGGGGGTCGGAGCAAATTCTGATGCTGAATATTTTTTATTCATATGGGCATTGGGAACATGTCCACATGAACTTTTTCTCCAATGTCCAACTTCCCAACCCAGTTGTACCTAATAGTAATATCAATCCATAAATTGGTCAAACTTCCATGAAAATCTCTCATTTCATAATCCTGACAAGGCTGAACTGATGGGTGTTGACACGGCGGCCCTTGCAGTGAAGGACGCACAAGAAGTGGCCATGTCAGATGCACAAAAAAGATGGCATGTTCCGGCTGCATTCAACGTGGAGTTCATTAGCTACTACCTGGATCGGAACCGGCGACTGGTCTCCATGAAGCAGAAGCTTGAACAGCTCATTCAACAGAACAATCAACTTGAGCTTCAACATCAGACTCTCCGTGCGACATACGACCGGCTCATGTCCGGTCACGACGGCATGTCCAAAGCATCGGCAAAGCTCCGTGATCAGGGGAGCTATCTCTACAGCATCATCAATTCTTTTGTCCCAATCAGCAAGAAGCATCCGCTTCCTGTGATATTCCAACCGCCGCAAGCCCTGCCGCTAAACGTCCTTCCGGATGTTGTTAACAAGATGCCGACGTTTGCTAGTGCTGGGAAATTCAAAAGTGCTGCTCCCGATCCATACAGGAAGTTTCCGCCTGCCCCACGGAAGGAGTCAAAGATTAAAGCGGACAGCATTGAGAGGAACCCCTTGTCTGGTGAGATGAGTTGCCTAGTTTGCTTTTTTCTTTTCCTTTTATCTAGAAGAGGCATATTCTGGTGATTTCATATGAGATGGTCTGGATGGCTAGATCTTATGATGTTGGAGCTCATATGTTGCTAGCTGCCTTTCATTGTCGATTTGAAAGGGTTGCAGAAAATACGGATAATCCATATTTGGTTTGATATTTTTCTGTCGTGTCTCCCTGAAGTATTATTAGGTTTTTTTTTCTTTTCCCCAGCTCAAGATTGCATTTTTCTCTTTCTTGAGATCACTGCTTCTGTGAGTTCGACATATTTCTCTCCACAACACTTGAATCTTGTTCGCCGTCTGATTCCATCATGGGATCCTGCCCTCGGAACAGGCGGGATGGTGATTGTATCTGAACGAGATTCAAGTGGTCAAAGATTCAAGTGCTCTGGAGAAAAAAAAACGTTGGATTCGCTCAGTTTGAGCGAGATTTCAAGTTCGAACAACCCATTTTATTTACACTATTTCTCCTTGTCTTTCTCTCGGGCCTGGGTCCATCATGACTCACGGATTCCACAAAATCTCTTGAATTTTTCCCAATCTACTTTGGTCTACAAGGAAAATCTGTTACAACATTTTCCCAATCCTAGAAATAGGTAGTGATTTTTCTAACAAGGCGTGGAAACTTGGAGATTGCATGTTAACAGAATGGATGAATAACTAACTTGACGCTGTTTCGATCTCACGTCTCAACAATTGAAAACTGAGATCCATTTATATAGCATTTATCCATTCTGTCAGTGTTTTTCTCTATATTTTTTGGCCATAAGTACGAAAATTCATTTGTTCAATGTCAGTGTTGTTCATTAATGCCTGAGCATGAATTGTTCAGGTCAGCATTTGGAAGTTTGTCTCAATACCTACCTATTGTCTCAATTACCTATTTAGGTAAGCTTCAGTTTAAAATGAACGAGTGTCACGTCTGCAAGAAGACAAATGACCAGCACCTGCTTACGCTCTGTGATTCTTGTGATAACTACTACCACATTGGCTGCTTGGATCCACCTCTTCTGAGAATACCGAAGAAATCGAAATTATTTGGATGGTGAGCTTCTTGCAGATTAATAATTCTTTTACTTTATTTTCTATTTAGAAGTTAATCACCACAAGATATGTTATTTTGTAATGCTTTTCGTGTGGCCATAGTGACTTATGCTCATATTATAAACCCATATCAGATACCTCGGTCGGTCCAGTAAAATGTTTTGCTGTCTATTCCTCTGCCGACGCTGTGGTGCTTTTTCGTAAGACAACTGCTATAATTTTTGCTTTTCACTTTGGCAGCCCGTCCGTCTCTTTTAGGACTTCACTGATGCCAACTTCTTGTGTCTTGCCGATACATTTGATTCAAGTAGGTACCCACCCATAGCTTGTCCTCCCTGTGAATTAATCAAATGGGACATCCTTACGACTCTTGCAAACTTAAATTTGTAATGCCAACCATAAAACTTTTGGGATGGTTCTGCTTCCAGCATCCCTGTTATCTTGCTTTTGAAAATCACATCACCTCACATTACACAACAATATCCAGAAAGCAATTACTTCGGGTGTTATCCACGCATGAGTTTGATATTTGGAGCAGGGAGAGACTGTCAAAATTGTGGTGGATGTGGGTGGGAAGACTAGATTTTGAGAGCAAATGAGAAATTTGCCTCGAGATCATCAGTTGAATTCAACCCATACCTACCTTGTGACGCTGAATTCAATCCGTAGGTACCTACCTATCTTGTGGCGACCTTGTAGATTTCATAAAATGTTACCGCCCTTTTCTATCTTCCCAGGCAATGCTCTGAATGTGACCGTGGCTCATCGTGTGATGAACTGAAGGCTAACGTTGATACTGCAGCTCCAAGGAAGTTACGTCACGATTCCAGCAAGAAGAGCATTGACGCATCTTCCATCAAAAGTCCGTCTTCAACAGCGAGTAGCGAACCACGGGTTAGTTCTAATATCTCCATTGGTGATAAGTGTGCTATAGTTTTTCACCAAATTGCCCACCCCAACCCCAGATTGTCTCATTGAGGGGGTATCCTGATGTGGAAAACAAACTATTTGTGAATGAAGGAGTTCTTTTGCTGATGTGGAACTATGCAGCTGAAGTTTCTAACTTATCATGCTCAGCAGCTCAGTTGGACAAGATCGTGAATAATTAGTGTCCATATGTTTCACCTGGATGTACTGTGAGATGGCCAATGAGTAGTTACCTGGTTTGGGGCCATAGTCGGATCGAAGAGAAAGTTTGGTGACGTATGGACCCCTGATCTGGAGTCTTTTTCAATAATTGGTAAGATGCCATCTGGATGCAAGTTGGCTGCACATCATCAAAAGATACTTTTTGTTATTCTTGCGATGCCTTGTGGCAATGGAAAATAAAACCACATAATGAAATGGGAAGAACGGTTCCTGTGCTATGAAACGTCTGCCTGTGTTCATATTGTTTTTTTCATTGGAACTTTAAAAAAGAGGGAATGACTTGCGTTTCTTTTGCTTCGTGGTGGATAGGGATGTGCGGCACCACTTTGACGGCACTCGGCACCACCGGCACTAAGGGGTGCCGAGTGCCGAATCCTTAGCGCTTGCTAAGATTTTGGTGCCGCTGCACCCCTTTTTCGGCACTCGGCACCGCCCACAGTCAATGCCAAAATGCATTGCATTTCAATGTTTGAGCCTCATCTGATGAAGAGGCGCAAGACATCACAATGCAAAAAACCAGAAGAGAGCGCACATCAAGGAACAAACCGCAACTCACCAGCAATCGTTGAGATGACAGAAAGCCCACAACGTTCGCCTGCACGCTGATTCAGAGGTCTTGTTCCTGATGAGGGCAGTCATCCCGGCTGACCGGCATGGAAACAAGATCCGCCTGCGCAAACGCATTGCAGAGATCATGAAAATGCAAAAGGGGGGTTGAGTAGGGGCCGAAGGCCAGGTTCCTCCTCCGAAGAGAAGGGAATGGAGCTTGAGCTAAAAGCCCTTGTGCTCCAGGCTAGACGTTGCCAGGCCTTTATTTGGCCTGGACTTGTTTCGGCAGGACGTAGAATTAAGGAAAGGAAGGATAGGTATGGAAAGGATAGGATACCCCCTCAGCAGACCCACGCCCCGCTGTAGTGCAATGCAAGGCTTTACGGGTCCACTGTAGCCCAAAAGCAGGCCAGGACAAACAGGAAGGAGCTTGTTGCAAAACCTTGTAAGAAAAGGCCATGCATTGCGTTCACTTACTTACCAGTAACATTTGCAACCCCTGTCTTTAAAAGGTCTAACGCGTAAGGACTACTTAGTACCAGCCCAAGTAACCAATAGGTGGGGTGAGGACAAGTGCAAACAGAAGAGAGCCAAAAAAAGAATTACCAATCGTTTCAGAAAATGCCAACTGCAACTCACTTTTACTCACTAGCATGTGGCGCCATCTATAGGATGAATTCTAAGTTCAAATCAAAAGTGGCAAAAACATGAATTTTGCTCCATTTGTTGCTCAGTGTTGCCATCTGAGTTCAGAAAGTGCCGAATTTTGGTGCCGAATGAATGGCACTTTCCCAGTGCCGACGTGGTGCCGGTGCCGACCAAAATTCTTGGTGCCGCACATCCCTAGTGGCGGACTGTTCGTGAAAATAGCGAAGGGGAGAAGACGGGAACAAGGCTTGTGGACACTTGTTGTTCAAGTGTTGCGCACTGTCGTTTTCCCCCTTTTACCTCCCACCCATTTGTTGTTGTCCTTTCTAACAAGACTGGCTGTTAGAGGCTGAAAGAAAAATGAAAGTCGCAGCTAGAAACTGCAAAACTTCAAACACAGATCGTAGGTACGCGACGCAACAACGAGGCAGGTGCCTTCTCTCTTGTAAAAGGAATTTTCCTCTTCCTCGAAGGGTTACAAAACAATTATTGCTCATCAGAAATTATAATTTCACAGTTTTTTTTGCACCAGAGTAGGTCACCGATCAGTTACAGGTGTCGGTAATAGGTTTTCACAATGGGAAATGAAGGTTCCCATGTCTTGTTTTTGACACATGCATGTATTGCACTCTCTCTCTTCCATTCGTTTGCAGGTGGTCTTGAGAGATGTCATGTCGGAGTCAACCGACGAGAATGCTTCTCTGGTTCAGAGGGACCAGATGAAAAAGAAGCGAAGAAAGGTCCTCAAGAAGCGAAAGGTCGATGGGAGCATGGTTTCGACATCTGTCGAAAAAGGCAGCCCATCTGGTGCAACAGTGCTCAACAGCACAGAAGGAATGGATGCACAGAAACCAAGGATTTTATTGAAGGTAAGTCAGCGACTGAGGAGGGTCGGGGTTTTTTCATTTCAAGAAGTTAGTGCCGTGGGTGTGGGAGCCGCAAAAGCCAGCCCAGCTGGTTTTTTACTCTTGAATCAACGGAAGAATTTTTGAAGATGCAAGACTGATAAATTTGAAGGTCTGTTCATGATGTTGCTGATGAAAAATATGGCTTGTCACTTGTGTCGCATGAAAATGATGTCGCATCAGAAAATGATGTGAACAAATTCAAAATGAGATCATAATTTGAAAGCAGAAAGGCCGCTTTGTTTTTGTGCACTTCGTACGCTGCAACTTAAAAAAGGAAAAGTACAGCTTTTTCGCATGTTATGGCGAGAAAATTGAGGTATTTCACAGATAACAATGTATTTCGTGGCACTTTTCACATTTCGTGGAAAATTGCACATTCTGAATTGCTGGAATTGCCTTTCAATTGGCTGAAATGGAAAGAAATCTTAAAAGACGATTGAAATTCCTGATTTCGTTTTGAGGGTGCGATTCCTTATCACAATCAGTGTGCTCTACTTATCACAATTCTTCTCAACTTTTTGCTGGCAACAATAATGCTTTCTTCCTGTGGGCAGGGTGGAATGGGCCTCATCACAGGTCATTCAAATCTGGAATTGGGAGTCTTTTCAGGGAAGTTGACAGACAGAGAGTTCAAAGAAGAGCGGCACGTTTTGTGACTGGAGGTAGGCCTATACTGCTTTTGACAGTGCTACGTCATTGTTGCAAGACCTTGGATGGATTTCACTAGCTTCACGTAGAATGATCTCCCGACTTGCTGGTTTATTTTTGGGATTAAATAACGTGGGTGGCTGGTCAGAAAAAAAGGACTTTCTGCTTCTACCAAAGCACCAAAACAGAAATGATCATGATCTTAAGCTTAGGTCAGGTACCTTTTACAAAGATATGGGAAAGTGTCCATTTGTGCACAGAACGGTTAGTGATTGGAATTCTATGCATCCCTGAGTCTTTGGAACTCGGGGAGATGTCAATATCGAAATGTTCAAACACAATGTAGAACAATGGTTGTCTGACATCACTACAAACCTCATAAGTTGCAATCCTCTTTTCCCTTGTGCACTTGTCAAGTGGTCCCTCTTGAGTTGCAATCCTCTTTTTTCCTTTTGCACTTTTCCAGCGTGTCTATTTTCACAAAATAATTCCCCTGGCATTTCTCCCTTGCTCTTGAAGTAGGTACTGCATTGCGTTGTGTTATTCTTTTGTTCCAGATCAAGCCAATCAAAGCTCCGGAATCAACGGTTACCATTAACACTGATGGATCGTTCAGCTCATCCAACACAGTTCCAATCTACACCAGCACTGCTTCTTTTGGCAACAGTTACAACAACAACACAGATCCGTCTGCCTCTGCCTACTTGTGCCTGCTACTTCAGCAGTAGTTATGACAGCAACACCGAAAGCGGCGAAGAAGCCCGAAGTGATTGGTAAATGTGATGTGTGCGGTGATATTGGTGACACTACAAACACTGTCAGGTTGGTTGGTGTCTCTGAGTAATTGCTGTTTAGTTTAACACTCTTCAATCCGCCGTGTCAGTTTCCGATTTTTTGAAAGTTAACTGGGGGAGAACCTCATGTTTTGGGATAAACTGCCCACATTTGTGTGCGAGATACCTTGTTTTTGAGTGAAGAGAGGGAGGGGTACAATTTCTGCGTGCACCACGAACAGGAATTACCTACATGAGGACATTATATTAAACACAAGAAAAAGACTAACGGACTTTGTCTTTGTCCTTTGACTAACGGCCTCAAAACGAACGGACAAAGGCCGTTAGTCTTTTTCTTGTGTTTAATATGTTTCC
>JASGXE010015376.1:0-11372 GCA_030068105.1 Sinentomon sp. SZTP_YWyxl | reverse complement strand
AGCTTTGAACATGTTTGTGAAGGAACAGTCTCGTTTGCATCTTTTGATGTTTTGCTGTGGGTTCAAGTTTGAGTTGGGTTAGATAGTGGTTAGGTATATCTATAATGTAGGTATGTAATTTTTGTGTTGCGCTGGGGTTTTGTGAGTGAGTGAAAGATGTTTTTTCTTCAATTGTTTTGTCTTTTTAGTCGAAAGTAAATTTTAGTTGCGGGTTTTTGCCGAAAAGAAGGCATCATACCTTACGTCTTGTCTTGTCTTGTCTTTTGCCTGTCACAGTGGCTCAGTTGGTTCGCTGGTCTGACTCCAAATCCGAAGGTTGTGGGTTCGATTCCCGCCACAGTCGGAATTTGTGAGTTGGGTCATGCTCCATTCTGGCTGCAGTGACAGAAAGGGAGACTCAGTGGCAAGTCTTCTAGTCCTTCGGAAGGGACTTTAAGAAGGTGGTCCCGTGTGCAATTCACCATGTGCACGTTAAAGAACACTTAGTCCGTCCAAGAGTGGCGGCAAGTTACAGAAACATAATAAAGCCACAGACACATACAGGGGTACCGAACACCAGTGTGGGTATGGTGAATGATTGGTATGAATGGCGCCAGAGTAAGGCGCAAAGTATGAATGGGTTGATGTGGGCGAAAAGAAGCCCTGGGGAACACCCCGAAAACCTTACACAAGTTTAAAGTTTTAAAGTTTTTGCAGTTTGTCGGTCTGTCCCAGTGGCTCAGTTGGTTCGCTGGTCTGACTCCAAATCCGAAGGTTGTGGGGGTGGTCTCTGAAAACCGGACAGCCGGACAGCCGGACAGGACTGCCGGACAGCCATAAAGGACCGCCGGACCGACCCGGACGGGTTAGGTTAGGTTAGATTAGGTTAGGATAGACTATCCTAACCTAATCTAACCTAACCTAACCCGTCCGGGTCGGTCCGGTGGTCCTGTCCGGCAGTCCTGTCCGGCTGTCCGGTTTTCAGGGACCACCAACTCGATTCCCGCCACAGTCGGAATTTGTGGGTTGGGTCATGCTCCATTCTGGCTGCAGTGACAGAAAGGGAGACTTAGTGGCAAGTCTTCTAGTCCTTCGGAAGGGACTTTAAGAAGGTGGTCCCGTGTGCAATTCACCATGTGCACGTTAAAGAACACTTAGTCCGTCCAAGAGTGGCGGCAAGTTACAGAAACATAATAAAGCCACAGACACATACAGGGTACCGAACACCAGTGTGGGTATGGTGAATGATTGGTATGAATGGCGCCAGAGTAAGGCGCAAAGTATGAATGGGTTGATGTGGGCGAAAAGAAGCCCTGGGGAACACCCCGAAAACCTTACACTAGTTTAGTTAGTTAGTTTTGCCGAAAAGAAGGCATCATACCTTACGTCTTGTCTTGTCTTGTCTTTTGCCGAAAAGAAGGCATCATACCTTACGTCTTGTCTTGTCTTTTGCCGAAAAGAAGGCATCATACCTTACGTCTTGTCTTGTCTTGGGCGAAAAGAAGCCCTGGGGAACACCCCGAAAACCTTTCACAAGTTTAAAGTTTAAAGTTTGCCGAAAAGAAGGCATCATACCTTACGTCTTGTCTTGTCTTGTCTTGGTGAATGTGAATGATCTGACCGACGATGGGTCCTTCGAAAATGCGGAATTCACGGAATCTGCGAACTGGAGGCTGCAGTGCGAATCTCAACAGACACCCAAACTTCCAAACCAATCTCCCCCAATCTTATCTAACCCAATCAAACCAAACTCAACCCAACCTGAACTAACCTACGGTTCCTCGCAATTCGCTTCTTTCGAATTTGCTTCTTATCTTTTTTCAGATGATTGATCTGACGCTGAGCAAATGATGAAGGATTTGTGGCATCACTGCAATGTGTGTGTGTGCTGACCAGGTGGAATGGTGGAGGCTTGATCGTTCCCTTGGAAAGGACTACTTCGGTAGAAGGGAAGTTGTTCTTTTTGTTTTGATTGGGTGGAAGAAGGGAAGTTGTTTGTTCGGTGGTCCCTGAAAACCGGACAGCCGGACAGGACCTCCGGACTGACCCAGACGGGTTAGGTTTGGTTAGATTAGGTTAGGATAGTCTATCCTAACCTAATCTAACCTAACCTAACCCGTCCGGGTCGGTCTGGCGTTCTGACGGTCCTGTCCGGCAGTCCTGTCCGGCTGTCCGGTTTTCAGGGACCACCAAGTTGTTCTTTTTGTTTTGTCTTTGTTTTTTCATCATTTCTGTTGTTTCTTCTTGGTCTGGGCGAAAAGAAGCCGCAAACCTTAGGTTAGGTACTTGTGTCTCGTCTGGGTACAGAGTGAAGATGGCCAAGAGGAAGAATGTTGGCATTTTGGGCGGGTTTGGGCGGGGATTTTGAGAAAATAGGGCGGTTTTTTCCCAAAAGGAACTGGCAACCCTGAAACCGACGAAGCCCAAAAATTCGCATTCGCGATTGTCGGCTGATCGAATTTGCGCTGTCGGCAAGTGCAGGGTGTTCCGAATCTTAAGATGACTGAACATCTCTGCACTGATCAAGCTGATCACGCTGCCGGTGTCGACCAAACCCACTGTTTTTCTTGCATTGATTGAAACTGCCACGCCTGGATAATGCTTGCTTCTGTTTGCATGCAAGGTCTTGAATAAAGAAACGTAAGAAATTTTGGAAGTGGTACAACCTGATTCGTTGAGTTCCGGTGAACTGATGTCATGGGTCAAGTCTGAACCCATTGACGTCACACTTCCAGTCTCCGAAGCCTGCATGGTTGCTGCATTATATTGTCGAGTCGGATCGCCGAAGCTAGCACCACCACATCGACGACGATTTCGACTAATATCCTCTGTATGGGATGTGGAAGGCAAAAAGGCAGAATCAGAGGGGAAAGGGTGGGTGGGGTCAGTGGATAAAATTGAATTGTTTGTAGACTCTTGTGAATTGTTGACTGAGTCCATGGTGTCTACAGCCCATGACCCTACTGTTCGTTTTCCGAAAGGTCAGAAGGTGGGGAGTGGACAATGGCATTAACCTTTTTGTTATGATTTTTGGAATGGCCATCGTTCAAGCGATCGTTATGCTTGGCCGGCATTTGTTTTTCGTTGTTACGGCCACTTTGTTGATGTCCGTATTGTTGTCTCCCCCCTTTCGGAGAACTGGATTGGCGATCAGTTTGATATGAAAAGTTTTTGTTGCGGGAAGACTGTTTTTCGGAATATTGCGCGTTTTTTGGGACGGACTTTTGGAGGTTGTTTGGTTGGGGCGAATTTATGCCACCGAAATCCAAATCATATTGCCGTTTTCTGCAAATTTGGCTAATGTGGCCTAATTTTCCGCAATAGCCGCACTCGATGTCCTCGTATTTTCGGTTACCCGGGACATTACGAGTGGGTGTGTTTGGCGATGACTTGCCCTTATTGCGGATGTAGCACCTGTCCTGAGTATGGCCAACTTTGCCACAAAATGCGCACTGCAGTGATTGCTTCCCGGATGTTTCGGGGCTATCCTTTTGCAATTGTGGCTGAGCGCGTTTTTTGTTTTGCTCAATGCCATACCCAACGTGGTTTACAACGAATCGCTGAGCAGTGTATTTTGAATTCTGCTCGATAAGGAGTTCCTCTGCGGCAGTCAAATCGCGCAAAAGAGAAGAAACGTCCTGGTGTTCGGCGTTTCTCAATAGCATCCGGATTTTGGGATGGCAATTTTTGTAAACGTGTTCCATGAGCTGCCGAGGATGCACCACATCGAACAAAACTTCAGCGATGCGTGTTACACGGGTGAAAAATGCAACCACGTTTTCGTCAGATTTTTGCTTTATCTGCAGCCACTCATTGTTCAGTTTGCATTTGAAGTCTGCAGAAAAGAAAACTGTGAGAAAGTTGTTCTTGAAGTCCGAAAAACTTGCAAGATGGTACTTGACGTTATTGAACCAGCCAAGGCAGTCGCCTTCCAAAAAGTGGTTTATGTTGTTGAAGAAAATGGCGTCAGGCCAATTCTCTGATTTCAAAAAGGTTTGCAGTTTTTGCAGAAAAGTGAGAGGGCATTCGGAAGGTTTGCCCGAAAATTTTTGGAAAACAGGCAGATCTTTTGTTTTCATTTTCGATCGCCAATCCAACCTTGTTTGACCAATGTTTGTTTGAAAATTCTGCGTGCCGTTCGTAACCACACTGGAATAAAGTGGCCGAGATGGTAGAGATCCAAAACCACTCAACGGGCCGTTTAAATTATCCGCGCTTTGCGTGTTTGGCCCATTTGAGTTTCTGTGAAAAGAAGGCAAAAAAGAAAATTCTTTCTGGCCGTACTCGCAAGATCCAGGTTGAGACGTGCTGCAAACTGGCACGCTAGGCAAGCCAAGACCACTGCAATTTCCAACTTGTGGTTGGTTATTTGTGAATGGTGGTCTTATATTGTTATTGGCATTGCTCTGACTCATTTGAGCGTTCGACGAGTTTTCCGCGGAGTGAAAATTGTGTGTGGACCTGTGGGTTTGTTGCACAAGGTCGTCAATTCTTTTTAGTAATTGGTCTTGGAATTCTTGGCTTTGTTCCAAGGCCCGTTCCAAAAAGTTAATGCGATCACTCAGCTTACGCATTTCTTCCGCGTGGACATTGACGGAATGCTCGCTCGATCCTGAACGATTGATCATAAAATCGATCTTATCTAAGAGGAGCTCCTGAAAATTTAAAGTTCTTTTTTGATTAAGCTCCATTTCACAGAGTCTAGCATCGAATGTTGAGAACTGGTCGAAAGGGCTAGCAGCTGGACTGTTGTTGTCGCTGTTCGGTACAACATCAAATACAACATTTTTGGCCGTTTTTTCGCCACTTGTTCCAGCTATTATTTCTTGACCGTTGTCGTTCAATTGAGTCGGATTGAGATACTCAATGTTGGCTGAGAACTCTGAATGTGAATTCCGCCTCTTGTCAGACGTCTCGAAAGTTGACATGTTGGAAAAAGTTTGCAGATTTGAATTGTGAATTTTGTTTCTGAAACTTCCAATGACAACTCACACCAATAACACCGTAACCGTTAAACAAAAATGAGTGCAAAATCCGGGATTTTTGAGTGACGGGCGCCAAGTAGCGTTTTAGCGCACACCCTGTATGTGTGGGCCAAAACAGCTATCTAAAAAAGAAGGTGGGTTGGTGACTGGTATGAGTCCCAATGGAAGAAACAGACACGACAAGGTTTGTAACCTATTTATTTCTCACTTTACATTTCTCCGAAACACTTTGGGCCAATAAGTGAGCACAGAGAAAACAAAGATTAAAACAAAGGCTTGAGGCCAAAAGATAAAATCCAAAAACAGAACTAAAACGTTAAAAATAGTTGCCGCACGGCCGAAAACATAAAACTCAGATTGAATGTCACAGTCCTTTCCACAACTCGATCGGATTCGGACACACGACACGGGGTGAGTTCAGTGAAAGCGAAAGCTTCAGTGAAAATGGGTGAAGAAAAGATTGAACTTCCCTTAGCTTTTTATGGGTCTCCGTGATTTTGTGGGGAGACGACGCTCGTTTCTAATCGAACCACAGTTGTTGCGTGTTTCTGCGATTTGACCAGCAGTTTGAGCAGCGATCAGAGATCTTGGTTGGAATCGGGACTCAAATGACCTTTGTTGATTCATCCAGAAATCAAAAAGGATCTTGTTTCATCCGGTAATTAAAACTGCAAATAGAGAAAACGGAGAGAACACGTTTTCCCATTTGCTTCCATGAATTTTGTATTTTGATTCTACCAAAACTCACCGACAGTTGTCAGTTAATTTGAGCCGTCTGAATGTTGCAAAGCAATTGTGCGGCAAGTGTAACTTACCGTTTTCGTGGAACTATTGTGCTGTCTGTACAAGAGTTTTTTCTGTCCCCAAACCAAGAAAAACACACTCAAACAAACTCTCAAAGAACTTACCCCCGCAAGAAGTGATGATGCTTGTCGGGGTGTTTGTTGATGGTTATCCAGTTAAGTGCTGGTTTGAAACACCAAAACTGGTTTCCAGTAAATTTGCCAGTTGGCATGAAAGTTAGTTGGCCTAAGTGCTGTGTGGGAGAGGAAGTGGAAAATAAAGGTAAAATTCACAAAACACAAACACGCTAAAACTGCGAAGGTTCGCAAAAGGGTAAAAGGTGAAAACAAAAGGTTACGATGCAGACCGGCTGCATCGCATGTTAAAAAGGTTGGGGCCAACACGACCCACAACCCAAAACCGGTAAACGCGACACAACAAATTAACAATCACAAAAATGACACGATTTGCCACTTTTCGAATGCGGTGGCCGAGTGAGGCTAGGTTCGCAAATGACCCTGTCGGTGCAGGTCGAGCGTCAACTGTAAAATGAGCAGCGAGTTGAAATGCTGCGAAAAGGAAGGCGAGAGCGAAGCCAAGTTTGCTGTCGAACTCATTTGTCGATAACGGTCGAGAAATTGCCTTGCACGTGGTGATTTTGTGCGTGTTAGTGATAACAAGGCAGACAGAAATTTTTATAGCATTTCGAACGATGAAAATGTTCGGAACTGCTATACCAGGTTGATCAGTGATTTAAATGCTACTGTGGTAAATACGTATCCCGGATTGATTTTTTCAATGAACGTATGCTCGATCCCACATAGACCCCTTGAACCATTCATCTCCAACAAAATTGCAAGGCTGAATGATTCATTGTCATCCCTCACCCGGAATCTGGTAAATGTTAATTTCTGGACCTCCGTCCCACCCAATTTTCTGCAATCTCTGCTGATGGGTTGTCTTACTCAGAAGATGGTGCACAAGTTGTTGCTTCTCAGCTTGTTCGCTCGATCAATTCTTTTTTAGGCCATTAATTTTGCTGCCATATTGCACGCTGTCTGGCATCTCTCAAATTGACATCCCCTTGGACAGTGGTGGTGCTGCAGGTTTCAAAGTGAAAAAATCGACCTGCCACATCGTTGAGAGTGGGCCTTCACCCAGCAAACATGGGGACCGGAAGGGGATCAAAATTGGGCAGTCCCCAAGACGTCCCCGGAATGTCCAGGGGACAGCCAGGGGTGGGCCCCTAAAGGACCAAATGTCCTAGCGGGGGGACTACTTTTCTTGTGATCCAGAAGCTGCCCCGAGGCAGTCCCCATGGCTGCCCAAAAGCATTCTTCTGGCAGTCCCCTCGCAGACCAATTGCTGTCCTTAGGCAGTCCCCTGGCAGACTGGCATGGGTGCTTAAAAAATATCTGGAATATCGACATGACCCCATTGGCCCTGGATGGGGGGCCAGTTTTGGTCGCACGAGAATTGCGAAATTCCAAGTTCGCACAATAAAGGATAATAATTTTCATGTGTGAAACAAATTTCTGCTCACATTGCAATGACAGTTAAGTGCTCTGAGGTGCAAATTTTGACTCTTGTTCCACTGGTGCACTGTTTGCAGTGTTCCAATGGAACATTGAGTCAAAATTTGCCCTTTAGAGCACTTGACTTTAAATCCAGTTATGATTTTTAGGGCTGAAATCACTCAACAGGAATGCCTCATTTTTCATTCAGCTGGCACGCATGGTTTTGAAATTTTAACTTTTACCAAATTCGGTTACTGACAGCTCCTCCTTGCCTCCAAACATGTTGTTCATTCTCAGCGATCGCTTTTCTGTCAAAAAGATTACAGTTCGTTCATCGGAGAGCCTGAGGAAATTTAAAAATGAGCGTGTGCTTTGATTTCAGAATGTGGTGTCATCTATAGGACTTAAAATAAAGTTCTGCGAACGGGGACTGTTCGGGGACCGAAAAGGGCTTCTGCACCAAATTCAGTCCCCGGGACAGCATTTGGCAATGTCACAACAATACAATCAAGGAGACTCATCGGGGGTAATTTGGGGACGTCCCCGTTTGGTCCCCGGAGAGTTTGCAATTTTGAGTGCCACGGGGACTGCTTATGGCAATTGGCAACCCAACGGACCATGCGGGGACTAAAATTGTTTGCTGGGCATCCAGCTCTGGTAAAGACACTTCTCCAGTAATTGTCCCTCACAGCAACTTGCAAGTGGGTCTAGATCTACCCACTCAGCCCAGCATCACATTCAATCTCTCCTTTTTGCTTTTCAATGCACGTGGCCTTTTTCCCAAGCGGTATGCACTTAGGCCCATTCTTGACTCTGTCAGTGCTGACTGTGTTGCTGTCACAGAATCATGGCTCGATGCTTCTTGTATGGAAAATGACATACTCCCTCAAGATTATGTTGTGTTTCGAAGAGATCGTTCAAGGTCTGGTGGAGGAGTCCTTCTTGGTGTGAAGGGTTCCCTACAGCCCAAACTTCTTTGGTGCAGTATGACATTTGAATTGATTGTTGTAGAGTTGGAGTTCTCCTTCCCATCAACCTTTATCATGTTGCTGTATCGTCCTCCAAACCTGAGCCCAAACTGTTTCTCTACAATGTACTCTGAATTTCTTGATGCTGTTACACCAAGATTTCAGTCCAACCCTTTAGGTCGGCACTCGCCTATTTTCGTTCTGGGTGACTTTAATTTCAATGTTCTACCATCCCCCTTTAATCCTGTTTACCCCGAGGGTCTGCAACGTTTATGTGACAGGTTCTCCCTCCAGCAAACAGTTGACTTTGTAACTCGACCTGCAAATTTGGCTTTCCCTTGTGTAGGGACGGCAATCGATCTTATTTTTCTTTGCCCAAGATCAAGTCTAAAATCAATAAAACCCATCATTGGCATGTCGAGTGATCATCTTATGATCAGTGCCTGCTTCATGGTTGATAGCTGCTCACCTCCCCCACTTCCATCTGTCCCAAATGACTTCCCTGGATTTACATATAACTTTGACAAATATGATAAAGCTATCGTTGACAGATTTCTTAACTTTGCCATCCTTGACTTTTGCGACACCGAAGTTAGTGAACCAACTGTTGACCACCTTTGGACCGAATTTAAGACTGTATGTTCATTTGCCATTGACCACTTCGTTCCAAAGAGGCGTCCACTTAAAATTGGTGGATTATCTTTCCCAGTGTGGTTTAGCCCTAGTGTTCGTAAATTCCCGGGAATTTATTTTCGAGGGAATATTCCGGGAATATTCCTTTTTCGGGAATTTTGGGAACAAACGAAAATTCCCGGGAATTTTGGGAATATTCCCGGGAATATTCCCTCATTTGGAATTTTGGGAATATTCCCTGGAATTTTGGGAATATTCCCGGGAATTTTGGGAACATTCCCGGGAATTTTGGGAATATTCCTGGGAATTTTTGGATCATTCCCAGGAATTTTGGGAATATTCCTGAGAAAATTCAAATTTTGAAAATATCACTGGGAATTTTTGGAATATTCCCATGTAGGTACTTTATGATTTTCCTGTGGGAACTTCAGTTTTTTCAAACTCAAGTTGGCCTAGTTTGTGGTTGTTGGACAAGATTATCACATTTTGCCAGTTTCCATATGCGTCATTTCATCATCGCCATACCAGATACAGGCTGGCGTGAAAATGCAAAATGCACGAAAGCAGCAAAATGTTGATAATTAATATGGTAAAAGTCAGCCGGGCTGTGAATTCTGTAGTATATCATTTTGGGTAATCAATTATGATGCGAAAGGGCGAATCTACGGCGGCGTATTTTCAGAGTAAATTTTGGGTGATCCCTGAAAACCGGACAGCCGGACAGGACCACCGGACCGACCCGGACAGGTTAGGTTAGGTTAGAGGATAGTCTATCATAACCTAATATAACCTAACCTGACCTGTCCGGCGGTCCTTTCTGGCTGTCCGGCAGTCCTGTCCGGCTGTCCGGTTTTCAGTGACCACCTAAATTTTGGGGGATTTTTAAACCCGGTTATTCCTGGCCTGTTTGCGAATGGCTTTTTTAAATTCCAATTTTCCTTTCTTTCGAACTAATTTTCTATTCGAGAAATCATACTTCACATTTAGGTAGGTGCCTACTTAGCAGAGTTCACAGAATGGATAAATCACCAACTTGACGCTATTTCGATCTCCGTTTTTAAATTGTTGAGGCGTGACGTTTCGAGGATATCGCACCCTCGTTGACGAACGACTGAACTCAAGAAGGCGTTGCTGACTACCGCTGAGATGGGATGGGAAATTCCTTTGTTCTGTGGTGCCGTGCGCAAATGCATTATGAATGTGGTTGTTGGTATGCATCCATGGTGCCTAGAGCTACTTAGGCCCCAGTACACCCAGCGTGGCCCAACCTGGATGCTTTTTGCGTGATGCTGATATAATTTCGTTGGACTCTATTGTCAAAGCACTGAAATCCTCTAAGAACTCTACTTTCTGCACTATTGACTCTATCCCTATGACTTTTCTTAAGAACCATTGTGATGTTTTTCAAAAATACCTCTTTGTGCTTTTCTCGTTATCCTTGGTCCACAACACTATTCCCCCTGACTGGAAGATGAGCATCGTGAAACCTCTCCCCAAGGGTGGACTGGCACTGTCTATTACTTCCTTCAGACCGATTAGCTTGATCAGTTCCTCTGCAAAGCTCATGGAAAAGATTGTTGCAGGTTACCTATACAGACTGCTTGAAGGACAGAAATTCTTCTTTCCTGGGCAGCATGGCTTCCGTTCCAAGTATTCATGCGAATCCCAGCTAACCGGTTTTGTACATGACTTATCGGCTGCACTTGGTGGGTCTAAACAGGTTGATGCCATTTTCATAGATCTTGTTAAAGCTTTTGATAAAGTGTCCATATCAATCCTCATTTCAAAACTTACCAAGCTAAAGATCCCAGAAAATCTCTTTGTGTGGCTTTCTAACTTTATCTCCGACCGATACTTCCAAGTCCTTGTGTGTGGTGAGTCTTCGGTAGGTACCCCTCGCACTATCCAGTGGAATACCACAAGGGTCAGTTTGTGGACCACTTCTTTTTCTCATTTACATAAACGACATGACAGGGAATGTTCGCTCTAAAGTTAGGCTCTTTGCTGACTATGTGGTTATTTACCACATCATCGATTCACCCGATGATTCCGAAATCTTACAGTCTGACATTGACAACATTTACATGTGGTGTGTTGAAAATAGCATGGAGATTAATGTTGCCAAGACCTCTGTCATGTCCTTCAGTTGCACTCCTGCTCTGTGCTCAGACTACCTAGTCGACGGTAAAGCTCTGTCAAGGCCATCATCAATCAAATACCTCGGTATCCTTTTCACATCAAAACTTAGTTGGAGTGAGCATATCTCTCAAATAGTCAAACGTGCCTCCAAGCAACTGAAATTTCTCATCAGACATTATTTCTATGCATCCAGAAAGGTTAAATCAATTTGTATTTCTCTACTGTGCGCTCAATCCTGGAACACCTACTCCTCAACTACTTGGGAGCCTTATCAACAATGTCATATTGAATCAATTGAAGCCGTTCAACGAAGAGCTGTGAGATTTGTAACGGGAAATTTCACCTTCCAATCTAGTGTTACACTGCTT
>JASGXE010015375.1:0-12548 GCA_030068105.1 Sinentomon sp. SZTP_YWyxl | reverse complement strand
AAAAAGAAAAGTGTAGAGTATCTAATTATTTTTTATTAGAAATCAACAAGATGTTAAAAAATACGCAGAAACGTGTGGACATTATTTTCATTGGAAACCACACAAGATGTTAAAAAATACGCAGAAACGTGTGGACATTATTTTTCATTGGAAACCACACAAGATGTTAAAAAAATACGAAGAAACGTGTTGACATTATTTTTCATTGGAAACCACACAAGATGTTAAAAAATACGAAGAAACGTGTTGACATTATTTTTCATTGGAAACCACACATGATGTTAAAAAATACGAAGAAACGTGTTGACATTATTTTTCATTGGAAACCACACAAGATGTTAAAAATACGAAGAAACGTGTTGACATTATTTTTCATTGGAAACCACACATGTTAAAAAAATACGCAGAAACGTGTCGACATTATTTTTTATTGGAAACTACACAAGATGTTAAAAAATAAGCAGAAACGTGTAAACATTATTTTTCATTGGAAACCACACGACATTAAAAAAATACGCCGAAACGAGAAGACATTATTTTTTTCAGAAGCCACACAAGATGTTCAAAAAATGTTCGGCTAAATGCTTTTTTTATTTATTTATTATTTTATTTATTAATCACAAAGACTGCCACCAAGGCTTTGGGTGGCAGGACGACGATTTACAAACAATCCTAGTCACAAAAAATTGAAGGAAACCACAAGAAAAAACAATCAATGTAAATCAATTGGTCTATGACGAGGGTTTCGGTGTGACGCCAATTTTTATGGAACTCTATGTCGAACTTGCTGGGGAATTGCTTACAATTTTAAAAACTTCACCTCGCATTTCTTTGACTGCAAAGTACAGATTGCAGCTCTTAGAAAAATGTGTCCAAAAATGTCTCCAAAGGTGGGAATATTGGTCTACTGTACTACGGATACTGTACTACGGATAGATTCGCATAAATTGAGGAAAGGTTTATCTCAATTCCGCGAAGGAATTGAGAAAGAGAATAGGCAACAGAGCGCTTCGCAATTTCCCACCGGCCTAACTCGAAGGGCAGTTCAAGGGCAGAAAATCCTTCACAACGAGCAAGTAGGTAATTTGTTGCCATGGAAAAGTGCACAAAAGAAGAGCCATTGTAGTCCTGGACTTTTTGGCCGTTTCTGCAGGCCAGATGTGCGGCTTCCTGACGTGATTTTGAAACGCTATACGGATATTCTGAGCCCATAATGGCCACCTTTGATATCGCTCAATTTATAGGTACATCATAGAAGTGACAAACTGTTATATAAAAAGTGGTTATCGGTTAAATGAGGATAAACTTAAAGAGGAAACGGCAAGAGGTAATGTGGATAGGTGTCGGGGGACTGGGAAAGGAAGTACTGAGGCAGAAATGGACTGAGGCGGAAGTAAAGTGATGCAGAAGTGTATGAGGCAGAAGTGAAGTAAGGCAGATGTGGACTGAGGCAAAAATGGAGTTAGGAGAGTTTTGTAGGGAGTTTTGACATAGGGGCATGTCGGTTCACATGTCCTAACCTATCATAACCTAACCTTTCCTAACCTTAACTCGGAGAATTATGGAAAAAATCCGCCTCAAAATGGAACGGTTATGTTTAGTATGAGCTTGGCATCTGACCCCTGTTTCAGAGAAGATCGGACAGACGTCTTTACACTTTGAAAAGAGAAATACTTAGGGGTTCCCTGCATGCTCATCCCTGTTCCAGATAAATCAATTTATTGATTTATCTGGTTTTTATCTGATTATTGATTCCAGATAGATCAATTTATTGCAAAGTCTGTTGAGAGCGACCATTGCCGGGGTTTCTGGAGATATTTGAAATCTTTGAGAACTGAAGGTTCTTTACCACCCCTTTTTGATGAGGACGGAAACATTGCCCATACCTCTATTTCCAAAGCTAGCTTGTTAAACGAATATTTTAGTTGTATACTTAGAAACAATAAGTCTTTTACCGATAATATTTGTTTGCCAACTTGCATTCCGTGTGTGCCATTTCCAGATTTGCTCATTACCAATGAAGGTGTGTATAAGTTGTTGCTGGGCATAAATAAGAGAAAGCCTCCAGGGCCTGATTTGATCCCCCCTCAACTCCTTAAGGAGCTGGCACCATCCTTGTCAGTTGCGTTGACCGCTCTTTTCAAGCTCATTCTTTTGCAAAATACAATTCCTGATGACTGGAAGAGGGCAGTTGTTATCCCCATTCCTAAAAAGGGTGGTAATGCCAACAAACCTGAAGGTTATCGCCCCATCTCTTTAACATCAGCTTGTTCCAAGCTCTTTGAAAAAAATTTGTACTCACATATACTGGGGTTTCTTGTCAGTTCATTGATTTTTTTCATCCAAATCAATTTGGATTTAGGTCCAAGAGATCTTGTGAGGCGCAACTAGTTTTGTTTGTTGTGATGAGGTTACCAAATCGTTAGATGGAGGAGTTCCTGTACATGCAATTTTTTCTTGATTTGGCAAAGCGTTCGATATGGTATCCCATGGAAAGCTGATCGCAAAACTCCGTGCCCTGATGTTCCCAGAAAATCTCATTGAGTTGGTTGCATCATTTCTTTACGGCAGATCTCAACAAGTGTCGGTCCAGGGAGTATTATCTGACTTTTCAAACATACATTCAGGCGTGCCACAAGGCAGTGTCATTGGTCCACTTCTCTTTCTCATTTACATAAATGACATTGTTGGCAATATCAGGTCATCAGCACGTCTTTTTGCAGATGACATCGTAATTTACAGGTCCGTCTCTTCCACAAATGATGTTACTGCACTGCAATCAGACCTTGTAACTGTCGCTTCTTGGTGCGAGACATGGAGCATGAGCATTAATGCGAAAAAATCTAAGGTTGTTCGTTTTGGCGCTCGTCGCCTTCAATCTGATGAATCTGACATTTCCTCTACCATTTCGGGTGAGCCCCTGGACGTAGTACCTCTCTTTAAATACCTTGGCGTAACTCTGAGCCATGATCTTTCTTGGAGCCCTCATATTTTATCAATAACCGCCAAATCTCTTTCAAAAGTTGGTTACATCATGCGTAATCTTAGATTGGCATCTATCCATCAAAAGAAACATGCTTATGTTGCGCTGGTTTTACCCATTCTGGAATATGCCTGCGCGGTTTGGGATCCCTATAAACGTTGTGATATCGATACCCTTGAAACCGTCCAAAGAAGAGCTGCGAGAGCAATAACGCAAAAATATGGCAGGCAGTACAGTGTTTCTTCACTTTTAAGGGATCTTGACCTTGCAACTCTTGAGAGTCGACGCCGAGCACACCGTTTAAACTTGCTTAGTGATATCATTACTGGCAGTGTGGACTTTAGTCTTCCCTCCTCTTATTCACTGAAGCCGGTGCAAAGACGAACAGATAATGGACTAAGCTTCGTTCTGCCTTTTTGCAAAAAGAATGCATTCTTTCACTCATTTTTCCCCAGAACAATCACCGACTGGAATGGCCTTTCTGCTAATTGTGCGCTGATTTCAAATTCACTGGCTCGGTTGTCTCGCACCTAGACTGTGACAGCATTCGTTCAGAGATTTCGTTTTTTCCCCTTCTCGTTTATCCTTTTTTTATTGTTTTACTTACATGACGAATTGATTGACTATGCTTTGCGTAATTTTTCATGTCTTGTGTCTGTTACAGTGCCAGTTCAGTTGTTCACTGTTTTTGAAATAAATAATAATAATAATAATAATAAAATTCGAACAAGCCAGTTCAATTGTAGCCGCTCTCATACATACAAATTTTTGGTTCCCACACTTTCAATCCTTTTTTCATAACACCCATTCGGGAGTGGAAGTCTCTCACCGCAAGGACTCCATTTTTTTTATTTAATTATCCCTTTCTCCTTGAGTTTTCTTCGCTTTTTCAAACTCTCGCCATTCTGACTTTATTGGTCTTTTTTTTGTATAAACCTTGTTTCTCTCCTGTTTGTCTGTTATTGGTTGCTCCGTTGCTCTGTTCATACGTTTTTACAATCTACATTATTCAAAATTTGGAATATTATATTTGCAATCTGTTTTTATAATCTATATTTTGGACTGTTGATAATGAATCATCTGTTATGTTTGCATTTCATGACAAAAAATATCACCAGTGCCGTATAGAATTAGGAGATTCTTTCGCCGTATCGTCATAGTGAAGTCTGCTTGGAGCACATGAAGTTGTGAGGTCGAAATGTGTAAATTCGTGGTGAAAATGCGGGATAGAGGATATTGGGGCCGAAATGTGGAAGGTAGTAGTTCGAAATGCCTGCTGACATTGGATTTAGTTGGAACCCTTGATCTGTGATATTCAAAGACTATCCCACCCCAAACCGAACATAGCCTGGCCTAACCTAACCTCCTAAACTAACCCGGCCCAGCTTAACCTAACCTAACCTAATCTACCTATCCTTTGGCGACATGAGCGTGTGTGAAAACTCGTGCAGACCAGCATTTCTGAAATGTCGGCAGGTATTCCGAACTGCAACCATGTGGAAATGTGGCAAGGACATGCGCGTCAACTGAAGAAAGTCATAGTGATGGGCCCCGGTTTATATGAGGGTGAATTATGCGAAAAAAAAGTTTACAAGGATGGAAAATGGCGAAGTTCGTAAAAACATGTGACATTGGACACACTCCTCTCCACTGGCATTTAAAAACAGTTCTCGGTTTTGCAGCCTGCACCTGTTTTCTTATACGGGTAGCCCGGAAGTCTTCGGTCATAGCAAAAAATTAATTTTTCTGTTTTTATCATATTTTATGACCTGAAACGTTTTCTTTCTCGTGCCACGGATGTCCGTGGCGTTGACATCCGTTGTTGCAGCAAGAAAAACTTTCAGATCTCAAAATATTATGAAAACAGCCAGTTTAATTTTTTATTTTGGCCAAACATTCACATTTGGGCTGCCCTGTATATGATTGGCAAGTTGCAACCTTCACCATATGAAAATCAAAAGTTACCGACTTATAACTTTGCAATATTGCATTGAATTTCGGAGCTTCCGAGCTCCGAAATGGAAAATGTACCTAACGCATGGTGTCAATTCGAAGAACTCCAGGAACATGTTCCAAAACCTTCACAAGCCCTGTGTCTCAGATTCTCCCTCTTGCATGCGGCGAGTGTGGATTTTCCAAGAACTCGAATATAACTTCCACCTAAACTCCAACATGCCTGCAGCATTATATCCAACAAGATTTCGTCTGCGAAATAGCATTAGACAGTTCCAAATTTCACTAATTGACTTCGAAATCGATTGAAACTTATTGAATCTTCTTAACTCCCAAATCTTCCATTAGAGTATGCCCATGTACAGGGTGTCCGTATGGTTTGCCAAACCTAGCGGATAGCTTCCTGATGCAATTCTACGACGAAAATGTTGAAATACTTTTTTGTCCTCCGACCACTTCTGGAGGAACATCCCTGGAAAAAACATGGGACCACACACTGTACACTCTCTGAAGGAAGGGATCAAATTTGACCCAAGTTGGGTTAAATTTGACCCAACCGCTGGGTCATATATGAGCCAGAAGAAAGAGGGTCAAATTAACCCAGTGGTGTTGGGTCATGGATTTGATCTCGTTTGTTGGGTCAAATTTTTGTACAAATTTTGCGTTGAAATCGCTCCAAACGGGATAATTCCATCTTCCAATTTGGTGGTTTTTGACGACAATTCAGTTCAAACAAACCACAAACCACGATTCCATTGATAAATTTCATCTTTGTTTTACAGATAGATTTTTCCAGATCCCCAGTCTCAATGAGACCGAGGTAATATAGGAGATCTCATTCATCGAAATGAGATCCCGTCTGATGAAATCGGGAAACTCCAGTCCAAAATGCAACCTCAAAAGGCTTAAGAAGTTGCTGGAGTTGCGCATGGAATCTGAATTATTTTCGAAATTAGCGTCAAAACTGTAACCTCAAAATCCTTCGTTTACAAAACGTGAGTGCCTGATAAAACACCCGCGGCAAGCATTGGCCTGAAGTGCGATCCGCTGCGGAAAAATGTTTTACAATGCAGTAAGGTAGTGCCCGAATGCACAGAAACACCAAAAGACCGCGGTAACATTACATAATCCGATCATTATTTCGACTGAGTTTTCAGATCTGACATGTGGTTCCATCTACGTTACTCTTTCTAGAACACTTGACCCAACGTTTTGACTCATCTTTGGGTCAAATTTTTGAACCAATATTGGGTAAAAAATTCATGCGTGTTGTCAGGCCGCAAAATGCCGACGCATTTGACACCACTGCATACAAATTGTGGATTTGCAGATTGCCAACCATTTTCATGTGTCAGTGAGCGAAAAAATTCAGAAGAACTACCATTTTTTTTTTTCAATCGAAAAATCACCCAACTTTTGGTTAATTTGACCCCAACGAATGTGTCAATTTTTGACCCAACATTTGGTGTTTTTGACCCAATATTTTTTGACCCAGTGGTTTGGGTCAAATTTTGATCCCTTCCTTCGGAGAGTGTAAAATAAAATAAAACGATATAGAAGTGGCAGTCCGTAGTGCTTTTGTTTGATGTCACTTCGTGTTTTTTTTTGTCATTTAGTTGCTTTACAATACCGGTTACAGGAAATTTTGGTGTCTTCAAAACGGTGTCGAATTTTACAGTGTATAGAGTCCCGTGTTTAATTTTTCGGAGAGTACCCCCAGAAGTCATCGGAAGAAAAAAAGTCATTCCACAATTTCGTCTTAGAATTATCTCAGGAAGTTGCCAACAAAGTTTGTAAAACTATTTCGGGACACCCTGTGGAGACCCTTATTATGTTATTGGAGGATTAATTCAACATGCCCGGAAACAAAGTGTATCAATTCCACGAATTACATTGCCCCTGGGGCTTATTTGTGAACCTCCGTTAGATGTAATTGGATGGAGCATGTGTGCGCTTTACGGAGTTTCGAGGTACAAGATGCGCAAAAAATATCCCCGAAAATGTGTGGAATTACCACGGAATTATCAAAATCTGTGGAATTAGTGGAATTATCAAAATCTGTGGAATTACCACGGAATTACCAAAATCTGTGGAATTACCGCAGAGGGTGGACAATGATCATTGGAAGCACAAGCGATCTAGTAGTTTTGCCCCTCCGTTGAAACCGCATAAAATGAAATCAGCAACTTCAGCGCAGTCACGGTTTGAGTCCGTCATGCGCCAAGTCCGTAAATGCGTCAATCCGCGAATGCGTCAAGGCCGTGCATGCGTCAAGGCCGCTAATGCGTCAAGTCCGTTAATGCGTCAAGTCCGTGAATGCAGGCCATCAGAGCATTAATGGAACATTCGGTCGAACTTTGTCTGCAGCACAACGATGGGCCCATTTGATCAGGATTTTTGCTATGTCCCATCACCTTAAATGCCCGTCCTCTCCGCGATTTCGTCGCGTCCTCGCGCGCGAAATGTTTCCGCGTGCGACGACATCGTCTTGTGAGCACACCATGCCACGCGTTGATGCTTGCCGCCTTCGATTTTCGCGTCCGGAGGAAGGCCGCAACAAGACACACGCGGCTTGGGGTCAACCATAAAGAGGGCGCAACATTTCGCGCGCGAACACGCGACAACGCGACAAAATGGCGTATGGTGTGGACCAGCCTTTTTTATTGACCACACTGTACACGGACGATGCTGAAAGACCCGACTGGCACTCCAAAGCATTTCACGTTGTCCTTTCCCGCACGCAGAGTTTAAGGCATGCATGCCCCTTTCACATGGTATTTATTCGAACACTGAATGTAAAGTCTCCTCTTTTACCTATGCGCACCTTCAATCGCATAGAATTTCTTCCTTTGCGGCTGGAACTTAGAAAGGGAAATTTCAATTAGACCTTTCTAATCAGCGGCTTCGGTGTGTGGAATTCTTGAACAGTAAGACCATAAGCCCTTTTCCATGTGTGTAATAAATTCCTCTCACGCAATCTGCGTGGTTGCGGAGGAAATACCTTCGGATTCCCCATTGTCACCACCAATCAGCTTCGATTCAATTGCCAATTCAACGTTTGGATTCATTCTTCGCTCCTTCATGCACATTCCCAGTTAAAGTCTTGTGGTTCCGTTGGTGTTGTGGATGGAAATAAAATTTCTCGGCAAAACTGTCCTCTGAACAGACGTTAGCGATAGAAGTTAAATTTTTGGAATAGGCGAGTGGCCGAGCGTTGGGCATGCAGTTTCGCGGACGTGCTGTTGGCGGACACCACCCTCATGCAGCCGCGCAGAAACTTGGAAATTTGGGTTCCCAATATGCATTGATTCTCAAGCTTCAAAATCAAGTTGCAGCTGGACACCAACCAATTTGGTTTGATGGCGAAGAACGAGGTGGATGAGTGCAGGCGTGGGAGCGTGATACAAGGTGTGCGCATGCAGAGATCGGGTTTTGGTCACAGCAAGGAAACGATAAGAAATTAACGAGAAATCGGCAAAAAGCCAACCAAACCCAGTTTGGATTCCGGGAAAAGATGTCTTGCGAAACCCGCCAAGTGCTTCTTCTTGCGGATGAAATTTCAAGAAATATGGACGCTGGCACCTCAACTTATGCCGTTTTTATTGATCTGAAAAAAGCCTTCGATTTTGTTCCTCACACTTGTTGATCTGATGTGGAAAAGCAGCGCTTTAAAAAGTGTTTACTCAAACATACAGAGTCTACCAAAAGTCTTTGAACATAGCAGAAATTGAAGGCCTAACTGCAAGGCCCATCTTATTTCAACGCAGGACTTGGTGCAACTTCACACATACACGAGTGTTATGATGTCTTGCAGCGCGCAACGCCATGTGTTCCAAGACAGCGGCCATCTAATTTCAACGCCTTAGTGCAACTTCACGCCTCTCACGAGTATCATGATGTTTTGCGGCGCATGTATACAGGGTGTCCTGTAAAGGTCCCGACAAAATATGATTGTCGGCTTCCTTGGGCCGTGCTGATCAAAGAAGGTAGACACCATTTTTTTCCTGCGGGACTTGGTCTTCGAGATTTTGAGCATCGTTTATTGTGAATACACTGCTAAAATATGTTGTAGTTACGTCTTCTAATGCCCAGTTCCTCAAAAACGGATCCGATTGGAAATGATCTCAGATCAGATTTTGGTCGGAGATCAAATGATTGAAAGGACACCCTGTTTGTACAGGAAGCGAATATTCGCTGTTTTCGTGTCGCCGCTCCCTTGGCCATCGCACAAATGTATTTCTTGACATCTTGGCAGGATGCAAATCCGCTGTCCCTTAAGGAAACGCAACGCAGATGCTGCGGTTGCGTCCTTCAACGTACACCATTTTGCATCGCTTGGCTGAGCCATCAAAGGTCAGATGTCGACCCAACTTCGGAGATTTTAACTTAAATGTCATGTCCAATCTATCACACTCCATTGCAGCAAGAAAATTTGTCCTGGGCTTGCCCTTCGCCGGAAGGCATTTGAAAAGACGATGGAAATATTGTCGGTCGCGGCAGGCAATCAAAATTCATGTTAGAAGATTCCTATCCTGTGCTTTTCCTCAAAGACGGACCCCATTTCCTACAAGGGATGATAAAATCTAAGAAATTTCAATCAAACACAGGGTGTACAAACAGGTAGTAAAGCAAGCATTTATAATGCAACCCTTTTTTTTCAGGAAACAAATATACGAACTCCTATGCCAATCACGTATGATGAGGTGAGTGAAACTGCGGGATGACAGGAATCACATTACCTCGATGCTTCAAAATTCTGAAATAAACTCCTGTAGCACAGCAACTTTAAAGGATTGCAAATATTTCCACGTGAAATTCCAGCTCCATTATCGTCTTTTCCGCCTATTTTGAAGATGGGGGGAAGAAATCGATGCAAAGTTGCGCCATTCGGAGGAGCTAAAATGTTTCGTTTTTCGTTAATAATTTTCCCTCCCCGGAAAAACGGCCTTCTAAAATAGGGGAAAGCCCTTGAATTGCACTGTTAATTTCGCCACATGAAAATCCTGTAGAGCAATCCACCGCTTCCGCAATCCCATTAAGGATTGCCCTTACCCCAAGAAAAAGACATCATGATGCTTTTTGACTTTGACATCATGATGTCAATAATTTGATATCATGTATGACATTTGACATAATTAATTTGACATCATGCGATGTAAATTTGACATCATGATGCTTTGAAAGCATGACTTGTATAAATCGTTGTTTTCTTACAGGATTTGAAGTTCATGTAAATCAGTGTTTTCCTATGGTTACCTGTATTTTCTCTCGCATCTAATCATTGTACAACATACACTCTAAATTAGAAATTTGTGTTTGTGACACCTTTGGAAAACCAATTCGACACGCGGGCTCAGATGGGAGCTTTCCTATCGGAAATTTTGGAAGACGAAAAATGCGTTTTTGTGACACTATTTTCCTGACATGTATTTGGAACACTTGCGGGATTTGAAGCATATGGAGTATTCCGAATCGCTTATTCGCTCCAAATCGGTGACCGGAAAATAGTGTTTCAAAAGCACACTTTCGGCCGATTTCCAAAACGAAGATTAATCGGCAGATCGCGTCGATGCGCGGATCGACGAGCAGTGATATGGTTGACCTTCCAATTCGCAGTATCGATGTAAATCCAAATGTTCGTGGTCAACCAGATCACCTCTTGTCGATCCGCGGATCGCGGCGAACCGCAGATTGATCCTCGTTTTGGAAATCGGCCGTTTGTCTGTGTTAAAACAGATGTTCTAAATGCAAACCCAAAATTTGCAGTGTAGACTTATGCACACGAACACGGCACTTAATGGATCAGGAATGATGAATGGTGGTGTCTTGTATGGGTCAAGCTTGGTCTATTTTCAATATTTACCTTTCCTCCCCAAAGGGACTCGCGACCTAAATTTCGATCTCTGCGACAAGTTTGGATAGGCGACTTCTCTTCAGGGGTAAAAGTCGAGGTCTTCTGTAGGGTCGCCGCTATCGCTGCAGAAAGTTTGTACCAATTTCTGTCCTTAATTAAAACCGCTCTTTCGGCTGTGCGACCTCATCGGGCTATGTTTCGAATGCGCGGCGCAACGATATACGAATTAGAAGGTTTGTTCCGCATGCGGACGTCACAGATCGCCAGGGGAACCAGGGAAAACCTGCCGTGTCTTCCTGCAACATTGCTTAACTCCGTTCGGTTATATTGCTATTAGCCTTTCGAACTCAGGATTCGTGTATTTGCACAAAGGGCACTTATTGATACAGTGTGTCCTAAAATCACTTGACACAACTTACATATGAGTTTTGCCCAGGAATTGTAACACAGTCACCTAATTGATTTTACAAGCTTCTCCCTTGCGCCTCCAACCTTTATGGTCCGTCCAGAATGTTCCTAAAAGGGTTTCTCTTGTGGAAAATGCTGTGGAGACCTTAAGACACAGCATCCTTGAGATTGTGCGTGGAAGCCTGTATCCATTGCAAACCCCGAGACGTTCAACTCCTAAGGGTCTAACCTTTAGGTTTCGGAGCAGAATTAATTGCTTTCCGTGTAGGTCAGATTGGCCATATGACACCGCATCCAACGAACGGCAAAGCGGTTTTTATTGCCCATAGAGTTTTACGAGATGTTTTCAGTGGTTTCCTGCGGGGTTTGGCAAGGGGTGCCCAAATTTGTAGGCCTATGGTCCTTCCCCATATATTAAAATACATATTGCGCTTCGTTTCGGCATCAATGAATCGGGGTTCTTATTCTACGTTTGACACGTGATGGATTAAAGTCTCCAGGACCCATAGCCTACACGTGTCAAAAGTCCTCGAACATAGGCGATATTTTAAAGGAATATAACAGGGGCTATCCGATTTCAACAGGCCTTGGGGTGCAATTTCACCCCTTACACGAGTGTTATGATGTTTTGCAGCGCATGCTGCCATTGATTCAAATGGCGCCTGAGTTAAAAATGAACTCTTATGTTCGAAGACTTTTGATAAGGGGTGTAGTCTATAGGCACAAACACGATACGTTTCCGAACACGGAAATGGTGCTCACAGAGGTATTGTCCCAATTGTTGTCCAGTACACTTCGAAAGGAAAAGAAAATTACCCGGAGATCTCTTTGCCCTTCGTTTAATTTTTGAGAAGTTTCACAATACTGAACGATCTATCCACTCGGACTCTCACAATTTCAATTATAAAAAAAACAGGTTAAAAGGAGGACTCAATTACAAGCAACTCCATGGACACAGAACAATACACACTAAAATATATGGATGGACACCTTGAACGGATCACCTTTTTTTGAAGATCTTCCAGCCTTTTCCGCAGACGATCGATTTCTATTTGTGTAGTTCTCGTATTTGCATCCCATGCATCACACCGGTTGGTCGAACCAACACAAGAAATAAGTAACAAAACACTTATCTTATAGTGAGTGAAAGGGCATCCAGAAATTCTTCCTCTCTCGATCTCAGACCCTTTTTGTGGATTGTAAACTGGCGTGGTAATTCCCTGAACTCGCCTCGGTTGGAATGCATTCCCTCTTGAAATGCTAGCTCTTTCTCTGCCCAGTATTCAGAGCTAGGAAGAAAGCAAAGGGGAAAGACACAATGGAGTCCAGTGTCTAAACAACCCCTGAGCT
>JASGXE010015374.1:0-11706 GCA_030068105.1 Sinentomon sp. SZTP_YWyxl | reverse complement strand
CCTGGGGCAAATTCCATCAAAGCGGCGCCAATTCCGCGGGGGTTAGGCCAAGTGTAAAGTCACATACCAGGATTGGGCCAAGCGGCAATATTGGGCCAATTAGGCCTTCCAATGGGCCGGCAATGGCGCAAAAATTTTTGCCTAGCCCCCAGAGGAGAGGACTTAGAGCTTTTTTGTATATCATACGGCTTGTCTACTTTAACACGCGGGTGATAGGTCAAGTGTAAAGTACCATATCCAGTGATTGGGCCAGAACGGACAATGATTGGGCCAATTAGGCCGTCCAATGGGCCGGCTAATGGTGCAAAAATTTTTAACCTAGCCCCCAGAGGAGAGGACTTAGAGCTCTTTGTATATCATACGGCTTGTCAACTTTAAACGCGGGTGATAGGTCAAGTGTAAAGTAAGCATATCCAGTGATTGGGCCAGAACGGACAATGATTGGGCCAATTAGGCCTTCCAATGGGCCGGCTAATGGCGCAAAAAATTTTGACCTAGCCCCCAGAGGAGAGGACTTAGAGCTCTTTGTATATCATACGGCTTGTCAACTTTAACACGCGGGTGATAGGTCAAGTGTAAAGTAAGCATATCCAGTGATTGGGCCAGAACGGACAATGATTGGGCCAATTAGGCCTTCCAATGGGCCGGCTAATGGCGCAAAAAGTTTTGACCTAGCCCCCAGAGGAGAGGACTTAGAGCTCTTTGTATATCATACGGCTTGTCAACTTTAACACGCGGGTGATAGGTCAAGTGTAAAGTAAGCATATCCAGTGATTGGGCCAGAACGGACAATGATTGGGCCAATTAGGCCTTTCAATGGGCCGGCTAATTTGCCTGCTGACAGTGTCTGCCGATGCCTCAACTGGGAACTCCCTTCTTTCCCGATGAGGTTACCCTACCCACCCTCTTTCTCGCTGGTCTTCCAGACGCAAGCGAATCCACTGCTCCTTTGGCGCGCGAGATTCAGAAGAGGCACGATGCGATGCTGCCTGTTTCGAGGGATCTGTGGGGATGCGATGAGCCAATGCCGCTCCATCCCGTCAGGTGAATTCACCCACTGCAAGTGGAGCAGTACTTGTTGCCCAGTAGGCACTTTGAAATCTGCCTCCAGCTGCATCTCTGCGGAGGGCAAGCACACAGGGCTGTGAGCAAGCGTGAAGATTCGTGTTGTTCCGCTGTCTTCCGCTGAATGCGGCCCTCTGCTGTGATGACATCGCAGGCCAGCCTGCGATGAATGCAAACCTCGCTTCGCCAAAGGCATGCTGTCTGCCGCAATTTTTAAATGTCAAGTGCGGCCAAATTAATGTTGTTTTTTTGCGGGATTGGGAAACAGAAAAGGGAAGCATTGGATTCTGCTTACGAAAACATCAGACTCTGGTCTGTGGGAAAACATTTGTGAAAATTTTTGAAAATGTGATGCCAATTTTTTTTTTTTTTTACAATGTGCCAGAACGCAACTTTCAACCGAAAATGGAAGAAGCAGAAGCAATGATGTCAGGTTCAAATCAGGATGAAGAATGCAAGGCAGAAGAGAAAGCATTGCTCGATGATGTTGATTTCAAAAGAAAGCAGTTCACAAAAGCAGTAAGTGCAGCACCAAACGGAAAATAATCAAGCACGTACCTAGACAATGGGTGCACATGCATGCACAGAAAAAGAGAGAAAAGAACACAGGAAATTAGAAAGTTAAATATGTTGCTGGGCTCTCGGAGGAATACTCTAAACCTACTTGAGGGTGCCACTCTACGCTCCTAACCTACAACTGCACAGAAGTCTAAATGACTTCCATAGAAAAATAAAAATAATGAGTGGGAAGAGAGGCCACAGTGTACTTTTTTTTTTCTTTTTGCATTTTGGGCCCATTTGTTGTGTGCTTGAAATGCTTGGAAAGTTTGAGCCATACATCAGTTGTAAATGGAAAAAAAAAATTTCTACCAACATGTACAGACACTGGAGGAAAAAAAAGGTATTAAAGCAAATGGCTTCTTCTTTCTTACATCCACCACTTTTGTGCATGTCACAGATAGGTAAGAAGAAAAAAAATACAGCTGTTCTTATGTTTTTTTTTCTTTTATGGCATGTGTGTATCTTTTCCATGGAAAACAATATTTTTTTTCGTTTCCGATATCTAAAATGCAACAAGCCTGCAAGTAGGTAGGTCAGGTAATTACCTTAGCCCAGCTCTGAACATAATGCTAACACAGAAGCCTATGCGTGAAACACTTAACGAATAGGAGGTCCTCCTTGGTAGTATAGAATCTCTGATCTTCAAGAATATTTTTTTTCAATTTTTTTTTTTAAAAATCACATGTGTGCGTATAATCTCAAATCCGCAGGTAGTAAATTCCAGATTCTCACTCCCAGTGAGAATATGTTCCATCCAAGTTTTGGTTTTATGGCGCAACACGAGTAGCTGTGCTGATTCAGACCTAGATAGTATCTGAGAACATGGCTCTGTCAAAAGATGCAGTTCAAGTAATTTTTTTTTAAAAATCACATGTGTGCGTATAATTCTCAAATCCGCAGGTAGTAAATTCCAGATTCTCACTCCCAGTGAGAATAGTGAATTCCATCCAAGTTTTGTTTTATGGCGCAACACTGGAAGTAGCTGTGCTGATTCAGACCTAAGATAGGTATCTGAGAACATGGCTCTGTCAGAAAAGACATGATAATATGCATGCACAGGTGTATCCAGCACAGCGTCGACAGGGTAAAGTAATTTGTGTATAATCAGAAGGTGCTGATAGTAAATTATTTGATATGTATTCATAATTCCCATCGCAAAAAATGTTGTCTTAGTTGGAGCGTTATAGTTGAGACCTGCAAGAATTCTGATGGCCTTCTTTTGCAAGACATTTATTGGTTTAATAACATAATCAGGAGCAGCTCCCCACACTGATGCACAATACGATAAGTGTGAGTGGAAATAAGCAAAATAAATCGTTTTAAGATTTTTTTCATTTAAATAGCTCTTTGCCAATCGAAGCAGGTATAGGCCAAATATTAATTTCCTGGTCAAAATATTTGCATGTGCAGTCCAAGTTAAATTGTCAGAAATTTGAACTCCTAAAATTTTGGTTTCACTTGCACGCCTTATTTTACAACAACCTATTTGCACTGACAAAGGGAAAGCAAATTTATTCGAAAGAAAGAAAGATATACCGTTTTGGCAGAATTTAAAGTTAAATAGTTAGCTTTACACCAAAGGTTAATGGTATTAACACTTTCTTTCAAATCACATAAAAGCTTATTTACATCCGGTGCCGATAGTACTACCGTCAAATCATCTGCAAATGCAATTGGAAGAGACCTTTGTCTTAAAGTTTCTAGCAAGTCAGTTAAATACACGACAAAAAATAACGGTCCCAAAATACTGCCCTGTGGGACACCAACAGCAATCTTGGTGCTCTCAGAAAAAGAACCACCTATTTTAACTCTGATCATTCTATCTTCTAAGTAGGATGCTATCAAGCGATGACTAATGCCTCGAACACCATAGGATTCTAGTTTAGTGAGTAAGGTTTTATGGTGTACACAATCAAAAGCTTTGGAAAAATCGACAAATATTGCTGCTGTGGGGCAGCCCCGATCTTGAAAAATCTTGGTAGAGTTTGATACATGCATGAGTGCATCTAATGTGGATCGCCCTGGCGAAAAACCAAACTGAAAAGGTGAAAGGATGTCTTTGGAAATAAAAAAAGACAAGAGCCTCTCTTGGATCAGCCGCTCTAAGATCTTGCTTATTGCTGGCAACAATGCAATCGGTCTATAATTATACGGATCTGTGCTGTCTTCTGATTTAAATATAGGAACTATTGTTGATTTTTTTAACTCCGAAGGAAAAGTACCCTGCTGCAGCATTTGGTTTGCAATGAAGGAAATCGGAGCAGCTAAGATCGCTGCATTCTGCTTCAAGAGAACTGCTGAAAAATCATCAGGTGGTGGTGTTGAGTTTTTTAGGGCGGAAATTATGTGCTCAATTTCAATAGAAGACGTTGGCTTGAGAAATAATGCTGAAGGAGTAGATTTTAAAACCTTTTCATGATAATGAGTGTTCACTTTTTGCATATTTAAGTTGGTAGGAACCAGGCTTATATCTGGTAATCTCATTGGATTCACAAAGGTTTTAAGCAAGATATTAGCAATTGCAGATTCATCTGTAACAAGACCACTAGGGCTATTCAAGGCAGTTATTTGCTTATCGTGATGTGTAGTCTTGTTTAATATTGAATCAAATACATTCCAAAGCTTTTTAGGAGTTGTAGCACAAGTGAGCCTGTCTGCATAATAGCAATCTTTTTGCTCAGCAAGCATAGCATCGATCTCTTTAGTCAAGTTACAAACTCGAGTCTGCAAGTGTATATTGTATGGGTGTTTGCGTAGTTTGGTTTTCAGATTATCCCTAAGGACCAATAGTTTTAGAAGATTGTCAGAAAGCCAGGGTAATTGTGTAAGATACCTGGCTTGCTTGCGATTTGTACAAGCATTTCGCAATCTCTTTGATGTTGTTAAAAAACCTAATAGCGTTTCATGAAGCATAGTGTATGCCTCCTGACAGGACTCTTGTTTATATATTGAAGACCAATCAAAATTCAAAAGCTTTGACGTTAATATTCTTTTATCGATATATTCATGCATCATGATTGCAGAGGCAGCATCATCATCACACCCATTTTTTGCCAATGGGATAGAAACAAAAGAGGGCATATGGTCTGAAATTGCATAATCCAACACTCCTGCCAAATAAAATCTTTTCGAAAAAATAAGGTCAATAATTGTTCGCGTAACAGATGTCACTCGAGTGGGTGTAGTTATCAATTGAGTGAGCCGAAATGAGGCTGTACTAGCCATGAGACGAGTTGAATCAGGTGAAAGAACAGAAAGGTCGGTATTGAAATCACCAATCAGAAACACATCATTAAATGTGTCATGCAAAGACAAAAAACTGCTTAAATGATCACAAAAGGTGATATTACAGAGATTTGGAGCCTTATATATGGCTAATAACAAAATATCAAATGTAACCTTCTTCCTTGAGTCAAAAAGAATATGTATAGCGATTGTTTCCAAGGAGTTATCAATGCACATCATTGATGCATCTAATCTTGTAAAGATGAGGGATGTTTTTAAATAGATTGCAATACCACCCCCTCTTTTTGTTTTTCTGTTTAAAAATATGGCAGTATACCCAGGCAATTGCAAGAAAGCTGCCATTTCCTCTCTAGCCCAGGTTTCTGTAATTATAATAATTGATGCATTTGAAGTTATTAAAGCCAAGAGCAGTTTAAGCCGATCGATATTCTTTTTTAAACTTCGTATATTGCAGTTTAAAATTGTAAGATTTTCCCCCGAGACCACTTTACCCAATTCTACAGGGGAAATAAATTGAAGGAACTTTTTGGATAGGGGCGTAAGTCGAAAATTTTTCAAAAATCGTTTTTTTTGCATTTTTGGGTACTTTGGATAAGGCGGATCCTCAAAATGGTTTTCTACTCCCCTAATAACAACTTTTACTTCAGCCTTTCTCCAGTGTTGCAGGATGCCAACACATTTTTTCGGATAAGGGCGGTGTGCATGGCGGGTTGGCGCGGAAGAGTATATCTGGAAAGGATTATTGATTTTGGAGAAAGGCGGATTTGTTTTTCACCAAAGTTTGCTGCACTTCTTCCATTCAGAGTTCCTGGAGAGAGGCGGAATTGAAGGGCCGTAGTGCACATAAGCCTCTCTCCATGTTTTCAAAAGCGATAGCTTGCAAGTTCTGTATTTGGAGAAGGGCTGTAGTGCACATACGCCTTTCTCCCCGTGGTTTCATCTGGCCTTATTTGATTCAATCGTTTGTTTGGAGGAGGACTTTTGAGCACATCAGCCTTTCTCCGTATGTAATTTGGCCAATGCAGTTACATTTAGTCTGTGCAACAGCCTTCCGCCACCATGGTTTTTTTCATGTGCTGTCAAACCATTCAGTGAAGTGAATATGGCATTGAGCTCCAGTGATTTTTTAAGGGTCATTTCCACCAAGACCATACTGTGCACTGGTTTTTTAACTTATTTTCTTGCTTGCAGCCATCTGCATGTTGTTTGTATTTCGTACTTTGGTAAAATTTTGCCCTTCCCTAGGAGCCCAAATTAGCACCAATAATGAGTTGTTGTGTTTCAAACATTCTGATATAATGATATTTTGTTTCAGCAGGTGCTTGACAATGCGATTAAATTTGAAGTTAACAATATTCTCACCAAAATGTGGAAGAACGGCAAAAAAGACTTTGCTCAAAATCGATGTTGTATCTTTGATTCTGAATGGTGACAATTTATTAAGATAACAAAATTACTCATGTAGAATAATGTTTAATTTGCATGGGCTAGCTAGGCCCTTGCACAAGACAATCAATGAGGGATAGGCCCAGTGCAGTGACCGTAGGTTGCATCAATTCATTACAAACGATAAATAATATCAGTTCAGTCATAATATCTCATGTTGTTTGATCAACCATAACTCTACATTGCTTTTAAAAGCAACCACATTGATATCTTCAACATTCCCAAAGACACTAGGATGTAGCAAATTCTCAATTCTGCTCATTGACAGTTCTAGTGGCAAACAAATATTTTCCAACATACTTGCAGGAGCGTTGTGCTCGGAGCTTGAAATCATGGTCATGCCTCTCGAAGTGGCTTGCAGGAGTTTTGACATTTGACCAACCTCCAACATAATTTAATGCAAGAAATAAACCACCCAGTCTTGAGATTTTTCTGCGCGAAGCCAGGGAATCCCACTCAAGGTTTTCCAACATAGATGTGGCACTATCCAATGGTGCATATCTAGCTGGACACAAAGCAAGTAGCCTTTCTTTGAATTCTCTCCAATTTTTCAATTAAGTTCACATGGTAAGGGTCCCAGACAGATTAAGCGCATTCTAACAAGGAACGTACCAATGCAAAATTTACTTTCTGCTTCGTTGGTTCATTTGCTTTTTTGCTCTGTAGAAAGTGCGTTGAATAAAGAAAAGTGCCGAATTTGCCTTGCGGACAACTTCCATTTAGGTACATGTTGTTCCCAGTTTTAAGTTTTTGGTAAGGGTGACTCCTGGTAATTATTTATGTAAAGGTAATTATTTAACAAATTAGCCTTATCCCTATTATGGTGTCTCAAACAACCATCCTCATCAAGTAAGGCGGGAATTGGTTTTCTTCCTCCACCATAACAGGAAGAGACAAGATTCCAGAGTTTTCTGAAATTATTCTTCTTCCCTTCTGAAAACAGTCCATTTATGTGAGTATTTTAAGCAGCTTCCTTGGCTTTGTTTAATTTTCGTGGAAGCATTAGGCCTATACAGAGTGGATATTTTACAAGTATCACTCATGTATCACGTTTCAGACAGCTCAGACAAAAATCGAGTTTGCAGTGATGGTACCTTTTCACTCAAATTGCACAGCAGAGTTCGAACGTGTAAACACTCCTTTGTGGACCTGTTGCCCTGAAACACTTCCATCGATGAACTTCAATCTGATCGGTCAGTGAATGACTCATTTCTTTTCATTTTGTTTTCTCTCCACAATCATGTGCGAAGGCAACGACAAATTCGAAGTGAATTGCCTCAATTGACACGTGCATGCGCAGGTGAAGACTGAAGATGCATGTCGAAAAGTCAAGAAATCAAGGCCAAGAATCACAGGGTGTTGCCATAAATCCTGCTTAAGAGTAATGAACAACATGACCGCTCGTTTTGCCTAAAGTAGCCAATTGCAATTCCAATCACGACTAGCTGCTGAAAGGATGATGCATGCTGGCTTTCAGCTCGGCAAATGTTCTGTCCAGCTGCTGTGAAAGAGTCGATTGTGAACGGCACTGGTCGCGCTGTTCGAGTTGCGCGAAACGGCGAAAGCTTGTCCAACACAGGGGCGGTCTGGAGCCCAAGAGCTTGCCTAAACTTTAAGATGTTTGAACTAAAACCTGATTTAATAAGAAGAACATGGTGTTTTATCAAATATCCCCACTTCTGGAATTTTATGGGTGATGGCTAAAATGGTTTTAGCATCGAGTTTCTTGCTTCCTGACACATCTGTCCGTCCCCAGTGTAGCTCATTTTCAAACGAAGTTGAGTCTCGAGCAATGCGTATCGGGACTTCATTACAGCCAGGTGACAAGTTTGAAAATTTTACGCAAGTTTTAAAAGTAAAAACTTGAACGATTCGCATGCGGGAAAATTAATTAATGGCGCCGCGGTGTTGGGAGTTGTGCGAAGGTGATGCAGATGCCTTTACATAGGGTAAGGTGTAGGTGGAAGGTCAAGAGCTTGCGTAAAAATTTACGACACAAGCCTGCAATCTTCGCCCAGTCATTTGCTGATTGTAAATTGAATTAATATCCTTTTTTTGGTTTATGATGTCATGATTTTGGTGACACCATGTTTTGTTGATTTGGTGAGCTGTCGCGTTGTGCACAGTTGAAGTGGGAATTTTCCACATTCATTTCATTACTCACTTTTTCAACTTCAAAAATGACAGGCGATGTGAGCGTCCAATGGATCATGAAGCTGACGAATATGCAGGTGTTCTAAGGCTCATTTACACGTGAGCGATTTTGGCCTTCCATTTGTGCCGTGCCAGCAAAAAAGCAACTCGTGGCCAAAACACTGCACCTAAAACCCGATAACCAGTGATACTTTTAAAAAACCACCCTGTATAGGTAAGCATTTTCATCTAAAGTGGATCTTCTTCTAAGTTTGTACTTTCATTTACATTTTCGCTCATGATCGGAGTTCTCTATTGAACCAGACTGGACGGGATCTCTCAACTTTATTCAACAGGGGAACTGAAGCCTGGTGCTTGAAGACCATTCTTGAAAACAAATCCCAAGTCTCCTCCAACATTAGTTAGGTCATCAGCTTCAAAAGCAAAAAGCTCGAAATCAGTGACAAGCAGGCTTTCAACAAGCTCCGAGTTTTCTTGTAAAACAATGGAACGAGATGAGATTTCGGTGCAGTAGGCGATGAGCTCATCATTAGGTCAACATCACTCGTGCACTTCCCAACTAGGTACTAAATTGACTGCAATGACTGCAAGGTCCAGACGCCTACCAAGGAATGAGTCTAGTATGTTTGAAACAGTATCAGTAATCTGTGTGGTAGCATCAACAATCTGATGGAGATGGAAACTTTCAAGAAAATCATGGAGGCTGCTAGAAACAGAAAGATCAGGCCAAGAAATACGTGGAAGATTTAAATCTCCCCCAATTATATCTTTTTCCCCATGTTGCGATGAAGCCCTAATTTATTCAGTTTGTCCGACAAAGCAGCAAATACATCAGATTTACTGGCTGGATTGTCATTCGGACAACAAATTATTGCAACATGTCACATGGTTGCCGTTGCTTTTTTGAACTCTCATCGAGCATTTTTGAGGCTGGTTTGGGGAAATGGGGAGGCAAGACATGATCAGCAATAATGTTACCTACTGCTGGAAATTTTAGCAACAATGAAAAAAAAAGCAAAGAAACCCTGGAGGCAGCAAATGACAGTTCTGATTATGGAGAAAGGCATATTTCAAAACGCCCGTATCCAACATGTATTTTTAGAGCAAAAAGCCCTGAGATGTTCATGGGAGAAGGGCTGAAGTAGACCACAACATCATGTTCACATGGTTCGGGCTGCTTTTTTGACAGTCTGATTAAACAACACTTCTGCGCGTGGTTAAGGGAGACAAAAAGTCGTAAAGCTGCATTTGGAAGTATCAGCAATAAGAAAAAAACACAATATATTTTACAAAAAAACCTGCAGGCGGAAACCAAAACTTGACATTTCTGTCATGGAGAAGGGCGTTGTTCGAAACCGCCCATATCCAATATATATTTTTTGAACAGAAAGTCCTAATGACGTTCATGGGAGAAGGGCTGAACAAGCAATTTTGATCATTTTGGATGACTTTGCTCAGCGAAAATGGACTTGACGAGGTTTCCAACACTTTTGCTGTGTTTGTGTAAGGTACATGGGTTTTCAATGTGAATGGTTGGCATCTGTGGACATTGTTGTGAACACAAAACACAAAAAACCGATTATCTCAAAATCAAAAAAATGGACATAAGCCCTTATCCAAAAAGGCCCTTCAATTGTGAAGGAACCGTATTTGGGGAAACCAAGGATATATGTTATTACAATTTATCATTACGCTAAACAAGAATTTAACAGTTTTTCATCACAAAACAAAAGTTGGTGTCAGCGAGTTGGAGGTGATTTGGTGCGAAGATTATCCAGGTCCTTGGTTGACGATATCATAATCGAACGATCACCTTCCTTTTTGCGAATATAAATTCGACAATCCCGTGTCCAAATGAATCGCCAGCTCTTCTCCTGTTTGAAGTTGAATGCTGCTTGATACAGGTCAGCTTGCATCTTTGTGAGATGTTCCGAGACAAGTACAGGAACATTGGGACAGTCCATATATCCCAGGTCATGCAGCTTGGGTCTTCTCGCTCTTGATGCTGCAAGAAACTTGTTTTTAATCCTTCGGGAAATGAAACGAACCACAATAGACTTGGATCCATTTTTGTTCACCAACGGCATGTAATGTGATATGTCCACATGTCGGTCAAAGTTAAATGCATCGAAGTGAATCACTGCTGCTAGCTTAGTGAGAATCTCTTCAGTAGGATCATGGCCATCAGCATAGTCTAGCATCGGAAGGCCTCTTATCAGGAGATTATTCAATCTCAGATATTGCTCGGACGATGACTGAACTGTTTTTACCTCTGCCAATCCTGCAGAAAGCCCGGTGATGGAAGCTTGAACTTGCCCAAATTGAGCTGTGGTCTCCTTCGTGAAGGCATTGAGATTTTTAACTTCATTGTTCAACGTATCGAACGAGTCAGAGATAAATTTCACAGCTGTTTTTAGTTCTGCATTATCCTTGGTGATTGACAAGATGTTTGTATTCATTGTTAAGACAACTGCCATGTACTTATCCAGCTTGGTATCAATTAAAGCTGTAACGGTAGGTTAGGGATGTGCCAATAATTTGTGTTCTTCTTTCTATTCCCCTAGGAGGGGGGGTGGGGAAAGAAGCAGGTGTTATGTGGAGTCTCACTATTGAGATACAGCGTCCATATTTGGGACAGTTTGCTGTTGGAGGACAGCGTTGATTTGCTTATTTATTCCTCCTTGATATGGTGACCGTGTTATCAGGGTCACAAGGAAGAAATGAGAAGAAGCATAAACCTGGTTTGGTGATTGGTGGATCTCCAGTCTAGTTGAGAATGGCAGATAATATCCAGAGATAGAATTGATGCGTTCAAGAAAGACATTCACGAGTTTGAGAGTGATGTGGAAGAACTTTGATTGCAGAATCAATCCCTGGTCTGATACAGTGAGAGATTAAGAGTGAAGTGACGGATTGTAAAACTTGGAAGCAGAGACAATCTTCAGAGTTAACGTGGCCTTTACCAATCATTTGATTTGGGAATGAGGACTTTGTAGAACTGACGACCAGACATCAGGTGCAGGAAGTTCCAGGAGAAGGAGGTGATTCTTGGAACTATGTGTTCAAAGAAGTTGTTAACTTGCATAATAATTATTTGATCGTGTAGATTTTTGTCAGTGATTTGACTATTGAAGTTGTTACCTAATATGAATTTCTTTCCTTTGTTTTTTATTAAAACAGGTTTGTAGGTCACAGTCATTGAATTAAGTGGGCATTTTAGGTTGAGCCCTGTTG
>JASGXE010015373.1:0-10826 GCA_030068105.1 Sinentomon sp. SZTP_YWyxl | reverse complement strand
GTTACACTAAACAATCTTTGAAATTGTCAACAGGCAATGGGCAGTCTCCAAAGCCAAAAAGAATGCAAGGATCTGCCATGGTTGCAATCATCAAATCATATGCCTGAATAGTTTCAAATGATGAGCCACAGGCATCACCTTTAATCCAGGAAAAATCCATTTGGGTTTATATGCCGAAAGTTGGTGTTGTCCATAGCGGTGTGCGGTGTTTTGATAACTTTCGTTTGAGTGGTTTTCTGTGAGAACCTCGTTATCGTTGATCGTGTGTTCGCATAATCCTGTCCGAATTTCACAAATGTCCAACTTTTCTACTTCAACCAGCTTTTAAATAATTGTGAAATGAGTGAAAATTGAGAGCCATTGTTGGCTGGCTTATATCACTGACTGGCCCAGAATCTGGCACTCTGCTGTTGTTCCGAATCATTCAAAACAACAGCATTTTGTGACTCAATAAATGAACAATGAAGTCGTGGGGCCTGCAAGATGAATGGCAAGAATGGCCGATGGGCTCCGGCAAAATCCAAATTCCGCACAAACAGATAGTTGGAATAACAACTTGATAACTAAATTTTGTGGCATTTTTAACGGTTGCAGTTCGGAATACCTGCCGACATTTGAAAAAAGCTGAACTGGACGAGTTTTCATACACGCTGAAGTAGCCAAAATAGGATAGGAAGATGAGGATGAGGCAGGTAGGAGAGAATAGGTAAGGATAGGTGTGTTGGGATAGGTTAGGTTGGGTTAGGTCCGGTTAGGTTTGGTTTAGTTAGCTTTAAGTATATCACAGAGCAATGGTAATAACTCGTTCAGTCCAATGTCGGCAGGTATTCCGAACCGTTACCTTTTTAACAACCAAACCGCAAAACAATTGGCAATCGCCCATGGCACTTTGTGAGCTACAGTTGTGTGTGGGTACAACAAAAGTCAACATGAATGTGAAATATTTATTTTCTCATTTGCTTCAGTTTCTTAACAATTTGTGGAACATTTTGTATGCAGATATTGTTGTGGCCTAATTTGATCTGACAGGTTTTTTGAAAACAATCACAATAATTTTAGTGGCAATGGCATATAATTGGAAAATTTGGGATTTCGAGTTGCAGCTTAGCCATTCCACTCCCCCCTCCCCAGTCAGACCACCTTTGCCAAGACCTTGGATTTAAAAAATATCTCCATTGGTTTAAGGTTGAGCTTTTAATCACAAAGTGTTGCTTTTTCTGGCTTCATATGTTGTGTTCACGAGAAGAGAGAGTTTGTCTGTTCTATTCACATTCTGTCGTTTTAAAAGAATCAAGTACCATGTTTATACTCAAGACTGGAGAATGGGCACGGCGTCATGACATTAAAGTCTTCACACAGGAAACTCGTATGTGCAATGACTAAGGAGGATTCAAACTGTGGGGGTAATTGCTCTCTTGGTGCAAAACAAAAGATAAATGCTGTTTCCTTGCAGAGGATACCAAAATGCATGAAGCTATTTTGTAACTCTACTCCCAAGTCCAGGCAACACCAAAAAAGTAAAAGTGTTGCCTGGACTTGGAGTATCTTAAATTACACTTAGGCTGGAGATATCTCTGTTGCTTGTTTCAAAACCACCGGAGATAGTTGAGGATATTATCGATCCCTTCCCCCCGAAAACGTGGATATCCGCAACTTTTGCCGGTGGTTTTAAAAAAAGCATCGGAGATCTCTCCAGCCTTAATGATCCTTTGAGTTTAAACTGTAGAATTTTAACGATTGACGTCATAAAGTAATTTCATGAATGAGAACTGGTGGAGAGTAGAATTTCTTCATGTTGGCTTGATTTTTCGATCGCAGACTGCCATCGCACTGTTGCTAGAAGCTGTATTTCTTTGCACTTTCTGACGCAGGAGTCAGTCCTGTTAAAAATTGGTTGGAAATTCAAAACAAGGGCAGAAAATAAAACAATAGCTTGCTGCTACCGCTTTATTTGATGCTTCCTTCACATTCACGATGATGTGTACAATCATAGCACTAATTCTTCTCTAAAAAGGCAAACAGCATTTTTCTCCAATGATACAAGCTATCTTTAGAAGGCCAAACATCGAAATCTCAAGGAATTTCACAAGAAAAGAAGTTAATTTTTTTCACTGCACAATCTGGCCGGCAAAATTCACTATTCCTGTCACTTCCAATTGTCAAATAGAATTTTCACCGCGACATTTGTTTCTTCATTTGTGGCCACGAAGGTGTTCTTGCCTTGTCTGCACGGATTTGATTCTCCAGGGAAGCAGTCGTTCTGTGCATTTACTTGCAGCTTAGCTTACTCCATTTTGGGTGACGCGATGAGTGTAATTTCCTTTTTCTTCTTTGCTAATCTTCGCAAATGGTAAGCCTATGACCAGAGATAAAAACGAGGGTTGTGCATGTGGTGATAATGAGTATCATGCGGTGTTAGGTTTTGGCCGGCAAAAATTTGTTTTGTCGGTAATGACTAATGAGTATCATGCGGTGTTGGGTTTTGGCCGGCAAAATTTTGCTTTGTCAAGGCCGGTGGACAAAGCTGGTTTAAACTGGTTAAAACCGGTCAAAACTTGTTAAAACTGGCCAAAACTAAGTCCAAAAAGTGAGATTATTCCCACTCATTTCAAACAAAGTTGATGAATGGGCCGTCAGCCATTTGCAAAATCCAGGGAGGGTGTTGCATATATCCAAACTTATGGCTGGCAGCCTCCCTGCCTCCTTGATATCAACTAGCTTGATATCAACTAGATTTGCAAAGGTGCCAGGAAATGCAATCCTGCTTTTCAGTGCATGGACAAACATTGAACCAAGAATTTGGTTGTCCAGAGGCATTTTGCAATGCACTTTTTTACCGCATTGCAATTTTTTGCCACAAAGAGCAAATTGTATCTCTCACCTTAGAAGGAACTTAAGAGTCGACGTAACTTGTTTTGTCCAAAAGTATCAGAGTCAGCAACTACATATGCTTCAGTCTGGACACTGCAGACCATTTCAGATGGCACAAAAAATCATTTGAGAACCAATTTTATTTCGCACCTGGCATGGCATGATAAGATTTCTCAGTTTTTCATAACGTGTTGTGGATAATTCTGTGGTTGTGAGCATTTTCCTGGCAAAGTGTAGCCTTTTCTCGCCAATCCACTGGCTGCATGACTTCCTGTTCAAAATGTCAACCTGGTACGAGACTAGTACGAGTGGGTGTAACACACTTCCTCAGTCTCTGGCTGCATACATGCCCTCTGTCTAGAGACCCCACAGTCCAGTAAACCTTCAAAAATAAACGCCTCAACTCACATCATTTGTCTAATTTTTCCTGGATATTTCTCCTTGCAAATGACCAACATTTGCATTTGATTTGATTTGATTTCCTGGTTGTTTGTGCCCATTTTCAACAACGCTCTAATGCCGACTGCGAGGACAGACGTCGACGGCAGGTCAGGATACAGCAACAATTGCATTTGCGAAAGCCAATCCCTGCAATGGGACCATATCGGATAACCCTGTACAGTAATCCATTTTGCCAACTTTAAGCATTGATTGAAAGCAAAAATGAAAAACATTTCATTGCGAATGGTGAAAAAAAGCATTGTATGGGATGCGCTAATAATCACAGTCTTGCCATAATATCAAGCCAATATGCTTTTTGGGCAGGGAAATAAAAAAACAGCAGCGCAAGGGTCAGACTTTCATCATCATGCTGACTTTTGATTCGATGTGCATATCAAACAAGCACAGTAAACACAAAATGAAAAACATTGAAGTCACTTTTTCACATCAATTCAAAACCAACAGGCACAGGAATGAGCAGGAATGGAAGAATGACGTGACACAATACGATGACACAGCAAAATATTCTTGCACAATTCTTACTGGTCTTCAATTTAAATTATTCTATTTTTAACTCAAATGAGAGCATTACGGAATATAAGTGAGCAGAGACGGCTGTGCCAAGTGAATTTCAGTTGAACCAAGCAAGAGCCTTTAAATGTAAATGCATGTTTTGCAAGGTCAAGTTGATGTAAAATGTGTGGCATTCCGCATTCCTATCTGGATCATGTCCACTTTGGTTTGCATTGGAAACCTCCTATCAAAACCTCATATTGACAACAAACAGATAGGGACAATGCAGAAAGTGTCCAACTTTTTTTTCTTTTCAGAAAGCACAAGGCATATGATGAATGAATAAAGATTCTTTTGAAATGCCAGAAATAGGATGGAAAGGCCAGAAGTGCTTTTGTTCAGAAGTCATGAACCCCTCATATTTTCCCCCACCTTTCCCCTTGAGTGAGAACGCCAAGCCTTTAAAAAAAACACATTTGCTGAATAGTTCCAATCCAAGAATGGTGGAAACAACCTTTGTGGAGACTCATTGCATTCTTTTAATTCCAATTGTGTTTTTCTTTCAAGAATCCCAACTGCTGGCCTGTGGAGATGATGAGGGCCAGGTGTGGTTGTATAACATCAAAGATGAGATGATAACTGCATCCACAGCAGCAAAGACAAAGAAGAATGGCATCACGTCATCAAAAGAAAAAGGAAAACTAGTCAAAAAACCGACTGAAATCATCCATTGGCCTGATTTGGAGGATGAATATGTTGCCAACTCAGGTCGTGTTGCCATCGATGCGTCTCTGATTGAAATAGTCATTAACAAGGTGGACATCAGTTCGTGTGGCAACTATCTGGTTTACGTCACGTCAAACAACTTGGTTGGAATCTGGCAGAGGAAGAAATTGCCTGGTTCTGCTGTTGCTGCAGCTGTGAGTGAATCCACCACTTGAGGTAGTCATATTGCTGTGATACTCTTCATCACCACAACGACACGTCATGTGTTTGTGTTTGCGTCCACGTTTTATTCAAGGTTTGCTTGTTTTGTTGATAAAACCTGATAAGTTGATTGTATCTGGATTCTCCTCTCATTCGTATTAAGAATAGTGCCTTTTGTTTTTGATATTAATGATGTGCCTTATGCTGCCTTTGCCTTTACTTTTTGTTGCTACCTCAAAGATATGTCTACTTATCAATACAGTGGCAGAATTATATTGCTTTAAAGATTTGTATTTTTTTATTTCTCTTGGACTGCCTTGTTATCCGCTTAGTTTTTAGCTTTCTTCGTTTATTTTTTCCTGATTTCTAGCAGCTGCTCTGCTCATTTGCTTTTCACAGAGCACCTGCAACTCTTTCTCAGAGTCATAGAGCCAACAGTTTCGAGATCCTTCTTCTATTTTTGATTTTTGAACAAATCCAAAAGACCACATCTCTCAAAATGCATGGTGTGTGTTAGGCATGACTTGGTCATACCAAGTGGTTACTATTGTTCCAATTTTCCCACGAAATCGGTGCTTTCACAGGTATGATCCACTCATCATAACACAAGCAAAGCTTTTTGTGCATGATTGAATGATGTGATTCTTGTCATTAAGTGCCAATTGGTAAATGTCATTGTTGACGACAAATCTAAAAAAAACAACTAACAAATCTCAAAAAGCCAAGAACTGGAATGTTAAACGTAAATGAAACAGTTCCACTAATGTACCTACCACTAATGTACAACCAAGGAAGATAAACATCTGACAAAGTGAGAACAACTCAGATAATTATTAAACATTGAGATGGCAAAGAAGGGACACAGAAGCAAAAAAAATATCATCATGCTTTAAACAAAAGAAAAGAAAGCCAGAGACTAGGGGCAAAGGGAAACAGCCCATGACAATGGCTGAACCAAGGTTGGCGAAACAGGGATGAGAATTTTTTTTTTTTTTTTTTTTGAAGAACAAAGACATATATCGTCTGATAACTTTAAGGATTTTTACCTATTTGTTCATTTGTGTGGTGGTATGACAATCAACTGCCAAACGAATAGAGTTTTGTTGCCAAATATTATTGTTGTGCATTTGTTTGCTTGCAAGATAACTGCCAAACCCCTTCGAGTTTTGTTTTCAAATTTTTCATGTCACTGCAAGTTTTGTGGCCGAATTTTGCAGTGAAGTACCAAGACTGAGTTGGAAGTTCTAGATCAACATGATTGATTTTAAGCAAAAATGTTATTGTTGATAACGTCATACCACTCGCAAATAAAATGAAGTCTGAATCATAGAGGTGTTTCTAAGAGATGTCCTGTCAGTGCAAACATCTGTCTCGAATGAGAGGGGTCGTGGTTTCAGACCAGGGTATGGGTCCATGAAAAATAACTTCCAATACATCTCCATACCTCCAAATCCACAGATCTGAAGTAATGAACTTTTTGGAGTGTTTTTACACTTGAAGACAACTTCTGTGCAAAATTTGAACACTGGCTCTTCTGGTTTGTCCAACAGCCATTTTGGGGTAAAAATAAGGTGATGTTCTGTCCCGTGCACAGCGATAACCGCACATCCAAGAATGCCCAAATTGAAGTTATAGGGGTAAAAAACCAAGCCAGAACTTTTGGCAAGGCCTGATGATTTCTTGTATTTGGTCCCAGAATTGTGTGGCAGGTCACTCCGCAAGAAAAGCAGTAAATTTTTAGCATTTTTACCTTTGACTTGTTAACTCATAATGGAGGCAAAATTTGCCTGATGAAAAAATTGCCAGACGTCTTGATAACGGACGCGCGATGACATCACCCTGTAGTTCAGAGAATCTTACTGCTATCAAGATTTTGATTGGTTCAGGGCTTCAAACATTTCTCCAGCTCTTTCAGCACAAATTTGCAGAGATCTATCCAATTTTTCACAGTGCAGTGGTAATCAGATGAGGGTGTGTTCCTGGTCTCTGAAAATACTGCTTTTGTCTAAGTCTTGAAATCTTGAACATTCCCTTTTGCACGACAAATGCCCTAGTTTTAGAAAATGATAAACCCATAAGAAAATGATAAACACCATATCTACAAATAATTACTGCCTCCTCAAGACCATGGTCCTGATTTGGCACCAGCGATTTACGTTTATGGTTGAAAACCATACTCCATTTACGAGTATGGAGTATGGTTTTTCGTATGGTTATTACCAAAACTGAGAACAACAAAAGGGCAGGTTCATGTATTCAGGACTTTGCCAAAGCAATATTTTCAGAGCTATGGAACTCACCCTAATCTGAGTACCATTCTGCTCATGGGAGGTTGGGTTGGACACCTGTAACTTTCTAAGACAAGAGCCAGAGAGTATTTTGAAGGTCTAACCTAAACGAATTCTCGGCATCGTCATTATATTTTGAACTACAGGGTGATGTCAAAAACTTTTAGAACGTCCTTCGTATTTGCAAAGTGACATGAACGATGGTAGGTGCACGAATAGTTGCAAGTACCACAGTTAAATTGTTCTTTAATTTTGTGAATAGCCTACCAAGAAATAAATTTTGCTTTGAAAGCCATTTGTAAATTGTTCAATAGGCATATTTCTTTGATAAAGCAACACAGCAAACAGATTGTTTCAAAATTGCTTTGTTTTCAAAAAGTTGAATTTTGGCCCTGAAGCTGATAACTCGTGACGTAGTGCAGTTTTCTTCGCTTCCAAGTTTGTTTTCCACTGCCATATTTGTCTTCAATCTGAAATCTGCATTTCGTAGATCTCAAAAGCATGATTCTTTGTGAAAAACTCAGTCTCTATGATCTTACGTGTTTGCTGTCATTGTGCCATTTTATTGTTTAGCTAGCCATGGATATTGTTGAAATAAACTTTGGATCTCTTCGGCTGCTATTCCAACCGTTTATCTACCTTTCAACAGATAACTTTTGTGTTAACTTTTCTTTTTGTCTATTCCTTTTCACACTGTTGTTTATTCAGGTGTAAAATGATTTGGAAGATTTATGAGAAACCCTATAAAACTTATTAGAAATATGTTGAATTTTCCTTGACTTTTGCCAAGTAAATTCTATGTTATTTATGTATCCAGTTTCAGAGCTGAGCTAACCTTTCAGATTGTTAACGTGCACTGCCTATCATTTCATTTTGCTTCCTATAATTCAATCGTGGAGCTCAGTTCAGTTTTCGTGGGGCACAAAATTCATTAACGTCATTTTTGCTTAATTTTGACAAATTGGTTTAAAGACTGAAATTAGTGAAAAAATCTTCCTTTGCAAGAAAATTGCAAGAAAAATCTGGGAGTCATTTTTCTATCGTTATCCATTTCACTAACAAATTAGCTTGCATGAGCAGCTTTTGATTGCCCAGTAATCCAAAATTGGAACTTTTTTGGCCAATGAAGTAGCTTTAGTTTATCGATGTAAACAAACAGCAATTCACAATATGTATCGAAAAACTGCCTGCTGTCATACTTTGCACAAAATTCCATGCAGGCGATGCAGATTTTACACCTCGGAAAATTTCCAGTTGTCCCTCCACAGACGGGAATGACAGATGGTAGTTGGTGTATTCACTTCCATCTGTCATCATTCCTTCTGCTTCCGCCAGCTCCAAACTCATTCAATAGACGGGAAAGTTTTCAAATATTCTCCCTGTTGAAACCAAAAGGTCGCAGGTGGCTACTTTTCCCCAGAAATGCATTTTTGCGGGAGGGACTCAGTGCACTTCACTTTGCATTGACTTTCAAATGGTCAATCCAACCTGAAAATGTAGGCGAATCAGCTCACAAAATTTTTGGGGAATCGAGTCATCAATTTTAATGCATTTGTTCCTTTGGAACATGTTGCTGGAACCAGCGACAGCAATCGTAACAAAATAACTTTCTTCGCAGTTGAAAACAAAACACCTCTGTCCGTTTTGAGCTGAGGCTTCTCGTGTAATCTCTGGTGGATTAGAGCTCTGGTAGACAGATTCAGATTATGAATGGACAAGGGCACTTTAACCGAAATCAGACATCAGTAGCAGAAAGAAATGGAAAAAAATATCGCAACCTATTTTTCTGTGTTCTGTGAATTTTCCTGGGTTGGCTAGGTGCAGCAAATATGTGCACAGTAAAAGCAGGTGGAGAGAGATTTCTTGTCTTGTTGATTGAGCTTAAACACAAAGACAATGGGTAGAGGATTGAATGCATTCTGAGGAAGTTGAATTCAAATACAGTGAACTGAATATCAGTCAAACATTCAACATGTATTCGAATTCCCTTTTTTATTTTTAATAAAATAAAAAATTTTGATTGATTTCTAACCAAGATATTTGTCATTCCTTGTTCACAGTTTCGACTCTCACTTATAGGCAAAGCCATATTTGCTCACATGGTGTCACCGAATGGTTCAATGTGGGAATTATGCCTGAATTAATAATCCAGCTGGAGAAATTGTATCGAAAGAGTCCTTCGCTCAAGTAATTAAAGAAAGAAAAAATTGGCAACTTCAGGTATTATTGAAAGAGATACTGAACAGTAGAGCACTGCTTATAGCCCTTTGACAGAGTTCTGGAATCATAATATTATTTCTACTTTCTAGTGTATGTTTCACAAATCACTCCTCATTAATTTATTGATGGTATTTTGAAAGATTGTTTGCGAAATTTGGGTCATGGCCAGCCATGGATCGTTTCTGTTGCTGGTGGGAGAAACTGCAATTTGGTGGGACACTTTGGGAACTTTGCTCTCAGTCTTTGGTTGAAGTTGACTGCAAACTCAAAGTGATGTGAGATGAAAGACGTGGGAATTTTGGAGAAATGTGGCTTTTCTTTTGAAGCACTTTAATTTACCTGAAATGCACATGTATGTGAGCAGAGCATGAGATACCTCCAATTTCTAATCGTAAGGATTAGAATGGTGCAAAGTTTCAAACTGGTCCAGTTATTGTCTTGTTGCTTTTCTTATCTGGGAAGACAACTTTGGATCACACAATAGGTCGCGACAGCAAAACACACAGTGGTTGCCAAATGAAGTTTCTGTCCAAGAAAGCGTGAGACAGCACCATCTATCTACCCCAGTTTTTTGGAAATTTATCCTCTTCAGGGAAGATTCGAAGCGTTGTAACAAATTTGCACTTTCTCCAACAACATAAAAGATGTGACCCAAAGTTTGTAAGTTATCGATCACCCACCATGGTGTCTCACAAAAGAGCACTCAAGAAATTCCAAAAAAAAAAAGAATCGAGAAACACACTCCAGCATCATGAGAATTAACATTCATTTGTCATCGATCGTCGTTTCTGAAGGTTCTCAGAAACATGCATCACAAATTACAAAGCATGTCCCCACGTAAATTGCATTTTTGAAAGTCAAGCTTTTAGGCCAAGCACGTGCACCACGAACGGTATGTTCACAAAATGAAGACATATCAAAAGCCGTTTTCCGTTCGTAAGTTCATCTTGTAAGTTTACGAACGGAAAACGGCTTTTGATATGTCTTCATTTTATGATCAGTCTAGAGGTTTGTTGCAAGGAGATGGGCCTGCTTGGTGAAATGCTCTTTCACTGTTTGTGATGTGTATTTCAAGGAACGACCAACAAAAAGCTGTGGCAGCTGCAGTGGCAGCAGAACACGAATAGACATGCAAACCAATCAAAACTTATCTTGCAAGGATGAAGTTCGAGCGTAAAAAAAACAGAACAACGATGACTAGCGATACACAGACTGCAGTACAAAAAGTCACATTTTGCGAATAAAGAAATAAATGTAACCACATACCAAGATTAAACAGCAGCATAATGATATTTCATCAGCCATGGCATGACATTGCTCTTAAAGGTACCTGCACTTTCATATCGCTTTCTGTCCCAAAAACCTCCAGACCGAAGGCGTTTCAAATGTTCCAATCATTTACTGTCCAGACAGCAAAAAAGAACTTCCCTGCATTTTTGTGGCAAGCTGCGGGATAGAAAAAGCCAACCCAGCATTCCCCGGACCAAAAAACCCCAGCTTTTCATCTCTCAACCGAGTCCATGGGGTTAAATCCCTGCAACAAACGATCCCTTCTACCCTCTACCC
>JASGXE010015372.1:0-10197 GCA_030068105.1 Sinentomon sp. SZTP_YWyxl | reverse complement strand
AAACTTTGAACCCATTGATCACTTTTATTCCCAGGCGGGATCCATTTAAAATTAGAAATCTGTCCTTCCCGCCTTGGTTTAATGCCAGTCTTCGCCAAAAATACTTCAAAATGTTGAACCTTTTTTCTTCCTGCTCCTCAAACCAGAATCTGTTCCCTCTTTATGCTGCTGCTTTGAGGGATTACCAAAACAATCTGAATTTCATTGAGGCACGGTTTTTCAGAAACTTGCAATCAATGATTTCATCACATCAAAACAGTTTTGGAAGTTCCACAATAGCAAAACTTCCAGTAAAGGTCCCTCTGGTGCCAATGCTGGGTCGAGTAGCTGTTTTGCTTTGGCTCTGAAGAGCTATCTCAACCCAAAGATTCCTGCTGCCTCCACTGTCACCCACAACCGAGTTCAAGCTATTCTCCGTGATGCTGATTTGATTTCCCTGGAAGCGGTGGTTAAAGCGATCAAAACACCAAAGAACTCCACTTTCAATGTCATCGATTCTATACCTATGGCATTCCTTAAAAACCACTGCGACAAACTAAAAACTTTCCTTTTTGTGCTCTTCTCAGTATCCTTGGCCCAAAATGTAATCCCAACTGATTGGAAAATGAGTATCGTGATACGACTAGCTAAAGGTGGCCAGCCTCTTTCCACTACCTCCTTCCGACCAATAAGTCTTATCAGCTCTTCAGCTAAACTTATGGAAAAGATGGTAGCCGGCTATTTATATAGGTTGCTAGAGGTCAAAAATTCTTCTCTCAGCATCAGCACGGTTTCCGCAGCAAGTTCTCTTGCGAATCCCAACTGACCAGTTTTGTGCATGACATCGCCACTGCTCTCGGAGAGTCCAGTCAGTCTGATGCAATTTTCATTGACCTGGTTAAGGCATTTGACAAAGTCTCAATACCTATTCTTCTCTCAAAGCTATCTAGGCTGAGAATTCCTGAAAATTTTTTCCTGTGGCTCTCAAATTTTATCTCTGACAGGCAGTTCCAGGTTCTCGTTTGCAACAATCTGTCAGAGGCCCACCCACTCACTAGTGGCATTCCTCAAGACTCAGTGTGTGGCCCTCTCCTCTTTCTCATTTTATTAATGACATTGCAGATATCATCTCCAACATCAGGTTGTTTGCAGATGATATAGTCCTCTACAGAGTTATCAGGTCTCCAGATGATTCAAAAGCCCTTCAGGATGACCTAGATATCATAGTCAAATGGTGTGATGAGAATCAAATGAGTATCAATGTCGCAAAGACATCTGTTATGTCATTTGCTTCATCTACACATCCTTCTATCTCAGATTATTTCATTGGTCCCTCTGTGTTGTTTCGCCCAGACAATATCAAATACCTTGGCATTCATTTCAATCCTGCCCTGAACTGGGGACCTCATATAAGTCAGATGGTAAAACGGGCATCAAATCAACTGAAATTTCTTATCCGACACTATTCCCATGCCTCCAGAAAGGTAAAGGAAATACTCTACTTCTCATTGGTTCGCTCCATCTTAGAATACTCAACAACGACCTGGGATCCTCCCTCATCTTCAGTGCCACATTGATGCACTTGAAGCTGTCCAGCGCAGGGCAGTGAGGTTTGTTTCTGGGGACTTCTCCTTTCACTCCAGTGTGACATTGCTCAGGGAAGAGCTGGGCTGGGAATCCCTTGCTAAGAGGAGGAAGCTCAGGGGTGTTTCAATTTTTCGAAAATGTGTCCGTGGTGAGGGAGGATGGGCAGGATGCTCTTGCACCCTGGTCAAAAACACAGGGTCGACGAGGGCCAGTGACCTCGTTTCATTTATCCCACCTACCCTTTCCATAAATGTCTCTAGGTTCTCTTTCCAAAACAACTACGTGTTTCTCTGGAACAAACTTGGCATTTCTCATGACATGCTAAACCTATCAGAGGCCAGTTTTTTATCTGTCATAAAGCCAAAACTCAGTTTATTGCCCTAGTAGGTAGGTACTAGGTAGGCCTAGGTAGGTATATAGGTTACTTGGATCTTGCCCCCATTTCGTTTCCTTGGAGATATTATGCTAATTGTGCCTTTTCCCTTTTTTCCATGTTTTCATGCACTAAAAATTGAGGTACCTACCGAAATTGATATATTTGTGACCAAATTGATTTCTTGTTGTTGTGTTATCCATTCATCCGAGCCTGCTGTCAAACTGTTACCATCTGGACAATGCCATGCTGGAATCTTTACGTCGCCTGACCTGGTTCATGTTGTTCTCTTTTATTTTTATTTTTCTGGCCACATTTCTTGACAATACCCACCATGGGTTTCTAAAACTGTACCGCAATCTCTCTGCACCGATGGTTTGCACTTGAAACCATGTTTTCTTTTTTGTTGCCGATCGCCGACAGCGTCTTATCTAAACACAAAAAGATACATGCTGCCTCGGTGAAACAACACGACGACTTGATTGTTGTCGTGGTAATTGCCGAGGCAAAAAATGATGCATGTCTGACCGGGGTTTACCACGTCCAATGGCTTTTACTGCCTGTGGCCCCCAACATAGTAATAAGAAGGTACCTACCAAATATACCAATCCATGCCTTTAGACCTTCCAAAAATTAGATGCTTGTACGGCGATCTTTTAATCGGTACTGTTTGAGAAAGAAATTGCCGTGCGGTGAACCCCAATAATGTTGCGTGCGATGCATTTTTCTGCGAAATTCAGTGCAGAATCCTGAAAAAATCAAATATTCCCGTCTTGCGATTTTTCTTGCGAATTGCGAAAAAATCTTGCGATTTTATTGCGGTTTTGGGCAAAAAATCTTGCGAAGAATTAAAAAAGTGTCTGGCAACACTGGATGAATTCAGCAAATTGGCGAAATGGCAAAAAGAAGCCATCAAACCAAACATGTTCGCATTCGTTGGGGCGGAGTTTTTTTCCTTTCCCTCCCATGTCCCACTTTTTTTCTTTTGCATGCATTTTTGCAATTTTTTGCTTGTTTTTTGAGAAGGGAAGGAAGGAACGCAAATTTTTTAAGTTTGCTTTGACTTTGGATCTTGCTGCCAAAATAGTCCAGTGTTGCACCTGCCTGTCGTATGCTCCTGTTCTTGTCATGTCAATGCACCCAACCAAGCCACCTCTTCTTGGTAATCAGTTCAAGAAGGAAAGAACTACTGGGTACCAACTGTAATCACAGAGTTGACCATGGAAGTAGAACCAAATGGAAGGGGATCATGGAGCATTGTTGCGGAGGAGAGAGCGTATCGCCCAATCGCTCTGCTGGGCGCCACCAGTAAGGCAAAAGAGGAATCTTCCGCTGTTCTGTTGCTGTTCTGCATGCATTCTGGCGATTTTCGAAAAAGGGAGGTTTTTTGAAAACGTGATTTCTCGAGAACTAATTATCAGATTTCAAAGATGTGCAGATCAAATTTTGCAGGAAGTTCTGGAGATAAATATTGCAAGCATAAGTGGCATCTAAGTTGAGCAGCGCGACTAAATTATCTCGATATATTTGAAGTCAATGAAGTGAACATCTTTTGTGGGAATTGGAACATACAAATCTGGCACGCAAGTGGCGTGCCTGTCACCTCTGGCGTAGGTACCCCAAGGAAGTGTTCTTGGGCCACTTTTTTCTGATCTACCTATATAAACGACCTCACTTCTAATCTATCATGTAATGTGCGACTTTTTGCAGATGACTGCCTCATCTACAAAATTGTTCAGGATCCTCGTGACCGACAGCTTTTACAGTCTGACCTGCTCAAAGTCGAAGAGTGGTGCAAGAAAAACCAGATGAAACTGAATGTTGTGCCCTCCTTCCTGTGTCTTCGAAACTAGCCCAGGCTCCACCTCAGAACGAAGTATCTCGGCCTGACAATCTCCAAGAATCTCTCCTGGCAAAGTCACGTGACTTCCATTGTTAACAAAGCTCATCGTATGCTGTTCCTCACCCGTAAAGCTTTAAGGCAAAGCTCACCCTCGACAAAGTCAGCTGCTTATTTTTCTATCGTCACTCGTCAGGCCGCTCCTTGAATTCTCATCGGCTGTTTGGGACCCATACAAGATTCAAGAAGTCGAAGCAATCGAAAAGATTCAGCGGAAGGCAGCACGATTCGTTACTAACCGATTTGGAAAACTTGATAGTCCTTCTGAAATGATAAGTGGACTTGGCTAGCACTCCCTTGCAAGCAGGCGGAGGTGCTCTAGGCTTGCCCTTCTTTCCCGGATCTACTTTGGCTGCCCACACCTCTCTGATTTGAAAACCCTTCTTCAAACTCCATCTTTTGCCTCCCGTAATGACCACAAGTTAAAGATAAGACAAATAGGCTGCCGTAAAGACATCGGTCACTTCTCCATCCTCCCAAGGAGCATCCGTGAATGGAACGCCATGCCTTCACAGGTTGCCAATGCGATAGAACACATTGAACCCCTCCCCACCAGATCGGGTGGTTTTTTGTCTTTTCTCCCTCCTCAAACTTTTAAAAATGTGGACAGACATGTATTTTTTACACGATGCATCTTTGTGTGGAATAGGCTGCATCTTCTTCCAGAGGTTCTGGACATGTCTGAGAACCAATTTATCCTGGCAATACGAACTAGGCTAGATTCCTTGTTAATTACTTAGGCCCATTGCGTAGGTAGTTCCTTCAGTTTTCTAATTGGCTTCCCCCTTTCGTTCTCCCATAAACTTCATTCAAGGTGACTTTTTATATTCATACCAAATTGCCTGCACACTGAGATAGGTACTTTTGTTTGTCTTGCAACAACAATTCATCTTGAGGTCATGGAATAGATGTCGAAAACATGTGTTGTGGATATTTGTTTAATCGACCTGGGAAAAAGAAAACACAAAAATGCAAGAAACTCATCTTCCAAAAATTGATTCCAGATGCAATGGTTAAGGGCCCCCCACCCGCTCCAAGGAGGGTGGGCATGGGACCAGGTAAAACCTGTGCACTAGGCCTTAGTTAGAGCGTGCCCGAACCGAAACTTGAACAAATCGAACTCATGTACCTATACCTAAGCAAAGTTTTTTTGAAAAAAAAAAAAACACCTAATGTAGTGTTGAGCACATGATCTGGAATAACTTCTTATCGTGAGGGATCTTAATAACGGCACATTGCACATTTTGTACACGTTATTTTCAATCGCTATAAATTTCTATTCCACAACTCAATATACAGGTAATCTCGGCTTTTTGTTATACCTGGGAGATAGTGGGTAGGTTTTTTAATACAGTCCATCAAGCAGACAGTCTATCTTCTGCTCAGTCTAACGAAAATTCAAATTTTTGCACATTCTATCAAACGAAACACAACATCTATGCCACTGTTGAGATTCAAAACAACTCATGTCACATTCCCCAAAACTCTGATTTTGTTTATCAATTTGCCAGTCTAACAAAAGAACAGTCTAACGAATGATCTGTCTAACAAAAGAACAAATGCACGGCCTTCGCCTAGCAAATGCTCCATCTAACAAATGCATCGTCTATCAACTTGTCAGTCTGTCCACTGCACAGTCTATCCAAATTGAAGTCTACCAATAGACGATCTATCAAACAAGACAGTCTAACAAATGAACAGTGTAACACAAAAACGTCTATCAAAGACCCCGACCCATGTGAATGGATGAGCTGGGATCGGGTCGCTTGATTTCGAAACCTACCTACCGAAATCGCAGGTTGCACTGACGTCATTTTTATGCAAACGTTCTGAAGGCACATTTGATCAAAGGCATGCTCGAAAGCGAATTTCAGCAGCTGCATTGGTGGTCTAGTGGTCAAGGCACTGGACTACTAATCTGATGCATGGGATCGATGGGATCAATGGGATCTGATGCATGGGATCAATGGGATCGATTCCAGCAGGGACCGATTTTTTTTAGATTTTCCGGGCTGAGTGACTTTTTACAATTTTCGGCTGGGGGACACCAGGCGGGATGCGGAAACCAAGAGCAGGTCAAGGGAGGTTAGGTCAGGTTGAAATAGCTTTAAAATTTTTCGCTGGTGGTGTGTAAATGAGTTTTTTGTTGCAATGACGTCATTGCAACCTGCGATTTCGGTAGGTTTCGAAAACAAGCCGGTCACTTAATTTTCGAAACAAACCAAAATCGCAGGTTGCACTGACGTCATTTTTTTTCAACAGATGCTCTCAAAGCACATTTGATCAAAGGCAAACTCGAAGGTGATTTTCGGCAGCTGCATCGGTGGTCTAGTGGTCAAGGGACTGGACAACTAGGCCTAATCCGAAGCGTGGGGATCGATTCCAGCAGGTGACCGATTTTTTTAGATTTTTGTGACTGGGGGACTTTTTACATTTTTTTTTTCGGGTGGTGGACACCAGTCGGTAGGCGGAAACCAAGAGCAGGTCAAGCTGGGGTAGGAAAGGTTGGGTCAGGTTGAAATAGCTTTAATTTTTTTTGTTAGTAAGAAGGTAGCCTAGTGAAAAATGAGGTTTTTGTTGCAATAAGGTCAGTGCACCCTGCGATTTCGGTCGGTTTCGAAAATATGCGATCGGGTCCAGAGATGCTTTTGAAGAGATAAACAGATTGCTTTTACCCCATCCACTTTTTTGAGTCAATTTTACGCCTGCCATCTTTCGGGAAATGAACACCTTCGGTCAAGTTGGCCTCTCTTCCTCTGATGAAAAATCGAAACAAACCCAACTTTCTTGCTCCGTTTTTGCAAAATGTGCTCTAATTTGGGCGCATGTGTTCAGTGACGTGATGTCTCCGAACTGTTGATGTCTTGTGGATGGAGGGGAACCATGACTTTGAGGCTACAGAACGATACCTGACGCCTGACGGCCAAATTTGATAAAAGATCGGCACAAACGCAGCAAAAATTCGTTATCAAAAATGTCAATTCTGAATTCTAGGGCAGCTAAATTGACCGACGTGAATGAAAGAAATTTGAAATAGCCAGCGCAGTAATGTCTGCGCAGAAAAGCCTTCAATCACTTCAAAAAGACATTTCGGTTCACGAAAAGGAAATTGTGCCCATGGCTCAGCGGCGAAGAGCTCTGCCTTCTAATCGAAAGGTTGTGTGTTCGAGACTTGGCGGAATTATTTTTATTCAAGCCCAGGCGTTGTGGTCAACTCTCGGGCAACTTCAGTACTTCTAAAACCAAAAGTATCTATCCCACCCAAAGTGAGAAACTGTCAGTTTCGGGACTCTTTAAAAAGAGTCCCGATTATTTACGGTCTCTGATCGGGTCCTTCTAAAATGTGGAATTTGCAGAATTTGCGAACTGAGGCTGCAGTGCGAATCAAAACCCAAAACCTCGAAACCAAACTGCCCAAATCTTATCTAATCTAACCCAACCAAACCCAATCTAACCCAACTTAACCCAACCTAACCTATGGTTCTGCATAATTTCCTTGTTCCGCGAACCGCTATATATCCCATCCCATCGGTCCCGTCCGCATTTTAGTTCGTCCCGGTGGGATTTAGTGTGGGGACTTGTTCTAAAAAGTAGGCCCCGCCGGCCTTCTGGGGATTGAAAAGGGATTTTGTATTTTGAGAGTTTTTGCGACAAAACGCAGCTGCTTCAGGCTTGCTGGTGCAACAATTAACCCGCAGACTCGCACAACAAAGAGTTAAAGGAATTTAAATGTTCTTTCCCATTTTGGCAAAACACGTGCCTGAAATCGGCACCTCTAACCATTGTCCATGCTTATTACTTCGGACAGAAAGATGTAATTAAAATCGAAGGCCAGCACTCGCATGTTTTTCAAGATCCTTTTCTTTCTTCAAAGTGCAGGCATTTTTCACTTATGGCCAATGCTTTCTTGCATTTGTTTTGTCAGCACGAGCATCACGCTTGTTTGATAGGCAGTTATGGCTAGCAATCCATGTGGTCATAAAACTTTGTTTCATTAGGTGACAGTTCCGGATCCCTCACGTGAATCAATGTTTCCGACTTTGCGGAAGAGTTGCCTCATTAGGTACCTGCCATTTTCCCCATTTTTAAGATGCCTCCAATATTGAAAAAGAAAAATTGCATCAAAGCACCATCTCATGGAAACCAGCGTCAGAAACTAATCAACATTCTGTCTAATCAAAAACTAATAATAAGTTTTTTCTAAAATCATTATTCATTATTGATCAACTACCTATACCACTTCTGGATGCCTCCAGCATCGAGCAGAAATAAAAATGCCACTGCAGCAAATCCTTAAAAAAATCGGACATAGGTATCTACCTGCTCCTTTTTGGACATTCAACTAATGTAACTGTAGGAAAGTATGTACTTGTAACTTGAAAATGAAAAAACCTAACAAGGTATGTGCAAAATAGATTGACTTGCAAGTTCTTGGAATTTCCCACGTGGTACAGAAGCCAGAAGTTGTACCTTTTTGGTGCAGGTAGGTACCCATTTTTCAGAAGTTGCTATTTGCAAAATTTGAAGTTGATTTTCTTCACCTTGGGTGGTCCTTGAAAACCGGACAGCCGGACAGGACTGCCGGACAGGACCACCGGACCGACCCGGACGGGTTAGGTTAGGTTAGGTTTGGTTAGGATAGTCTAATCTAACCTAACCTGTCCGGGTCGGTCCGGCGGTCCTTTCTGGCTGTCCGGCAGTCCTGTCCGGCTTCCGGTTTTCAGGGACCACCTTCACCTTGCTTCAGAGGTTGGAATCTGATGCAATAAAATAAATTCAGCCACTTTTCATTCTCTTCATTTTAGATTGGCAGATATTCACAATGACAATTTGTTCACATTGGAATGCTCTATCCAACTCACGGGCATGAGTTTTGCTCTGAACCTTCATCGGGACAAACAGGGCAGTTTCATTTAGGCCCCAAATTGTTTGTCCCCTTTTCGGCACCTAATTGCTTGTGTTGTTCTTGGATCTCAGGACAGCAATAATTTGGTCTGTCTGGACTCGTGGCATTGGATGTTCAATTGAAATAACATGATTGCCACATTCACACTCACGAAATGAGAAGTGCACCATGCCAAATACATCAGTTGAAACTGCAAACCTCAAACCCGACGTCATGCATGACACTCAGGACCATGCTGAGGGAGTGTATCTGCCGAAGGTAAAAATGCTGCCCAACATGGATGGTTTTCTTAATTGCGCATCATCTGATGCTGAGAACGATGCCAGCAGGCCCACTATTGGAGCGTCGAATGCAATGGGCCGAGAGTGGACAATCCAAAAGGTTTGGACACTGTCGGATGCAAACTTTCCTCCATAGAGCAGAATGGTGCCAGCAGCTCTTCCGATTTCGGCTTCATCTCTGGAGAACATTTTCTGGATATTTCAAATCAAAGTATACTCACAGAAGATACTGATGTGAAGATGAACTCTGCCCCTGCAGAACCAGGCAGCACTGAGAAACATTTTCTGCATGTTTCCGGACAGAATGCAACAGGAGCTTGCGAAGTGAATGTGAACAATTCCACCCATGAAGAACCGGACATTTTTGATGGCTCTCCTTCTCCCCATGCAACTCTTGACAAGATGGGTAAATTCCATGATCTCTGTGACAAAAAGGCAGTCGGAAATTCCCGTCAACATGAAACGAGTGGATCTCTTACACGGCCCAGTTCAGCATTAGGTTCTCCACTCCCAAAATCAGATGATTTGGATGTGTCGCCTTTCACAGGGACAATGTCTACATCCTGCCGGCCTTTACACAGTCCTGACCAGAATTGTTTCCCATCACATTTTCAACGCAATGCAGGGGATGGCTCTGAGCCCCAGGTGTCCAATGGATGTATGCTCCAAACTTCGGTCACGGACAGTGAAAGCTTATGGTCAGGAAAGTGCACAAACAGCGAATGTTTGCCTTCTGCCGCAGGTGTGACTCGTGAATTTGTACCTGCAGCCACAAGTACAAGCAGTGAATCTTTGCCTTCAACCACAGGCGCAAACAGTGAATGTTTACCTTCAGACAAAGGCATTAGAAACAGTGAATGCTCGTCTCCAGCTGCAAATGCAAACAGTGAATGCTTACCTGCAGACACAGGTAAATGTTTGTCCTCAGTCATGGAAAACAGTGAATACTTGACTTCAGCCACAGGTGCAAATATCTCTTCAAAAATAGCAAGTTTTTCAGGGTTTGCTCACAATGATTTATGTGATAGTTCAGCCCTTCAGGGTCGATCAGATGAAGGCCGTTTTCATGATGATATCAGTCAGCCGGAAACAACCGAGACAAAGTTCGCCAGCTCCGAGACAAAGTTCGACAGCTCTGCTGGGATGACATCACTGGAGTCGAAGACCAGTG
>JASGXE010015371.1:0-12485 GCA_030068105.1 Sinentomon sp. SZTP_YWyxl | reverse complement strand
TTTCTTTTTCTTTTTCTTTTTTCTCTTTTGTTAGATAACCACAGGTGCTTGAGCAGCCAAATTAAAGTTTCAGTGGTAAAAAAACCAAGCCAAAACTTTTGGTTCATTTTTTGGGCCCCAGAATAGTGGGGAAGGTGATTTTCTGTCTCAACTAAATTTTAGCCATCCCCCCTGAGAATCATTATAACTCGCCGACAAATTTGGACAAGATTACACGAGACATGATTTGAATGGCTGCGATGAACGTGTGAACGGGGTGAAATGCAAAAAAGCTCAAAAACAAAAAGTTCAGATGTATGGGACATTTTGGTGTTAAAGATCAATAACTTTTTATTTCTCCACATGAATCTCCTTGAGTGGTAAAAACATGCTTCCGGTTTTTCGTATGCCAATTTTTCTACGAAAGTGACATTTTGCAATATTGTTTTCACCATCAGGATTTAGATTACAACGCATCTTGTCCACACGTCATTTAAGGAAAAAGGACAATTTTTTCTTTGCAAAAAATATAGGTTCGCCAACAGAAAGAATAAAACAGGTGCACAACAAGAAGAATAGAACATAGCTCCCAACATTGCCATCAACAGCGGAGAGATCAATGCGGGGTTAACGCTAACTCCGAGTTGAGAGGCAAATTTTTAGCATTGAAGTAAATAGCGAAAATTTGCCTCGCAAGTCGGAGTTCGAGTTAACCCCGTGATGATTTCTCCGCCGCAAGAAAAGCATTTTACTATTTTCATGACAGTGCAAGCACACATCACTAACCATTTTAGCCTGTTGAACAGCCTTGTAGGAGCCTTCTATCCTAATGATATGTTCATTATCAGCAATTGTAATTGCTGCCCCGGTCTCATCCTTGATCCGATTAACTAAAGAAGTAAAACAGAGAACTCAATTAGAAGTAATGAAAAAAAAAATACTAGGTATGAAGAAAAACAACAAGCAAACGACACAAAAACTGTCTAACAACAACTGCCAGAAATTGAAGAAATGACCAGAGGAGCAAATTGACACAAAATGGAATTTATCAACCCCCAAGTGCAGGTCAGAAGTAACTTCAACATTTGCCCCATCCAACATTCAAATGTTATTCTGGTGTTCACTTTAGCAGATTAGGCATGCTAATCTGGGGCCTCATTACAGTAGATTTTATCACATTTGAGAAGGTTCTCCATTTGAGAGGAGGGTTTCTCAGCCGATGACAGAAAGTGTCCTACCGTGCAGAGAATTTTCAACAATGCAGACTTCACTCAAACATGCAAATTGGTGGTGGATCGCTCACGGATGTCGGGCGGCAGTGCGTAATGCGTATGTCATCAGGCTCTTTTATTCCACATGCTCAGAGGAAAAACAACATTCTTACAACAATGAACAACTGGTCAAAAACTGTCCATTGAGCATGGAAATCAAAGCATCTCTGAATATTTTAACAGAGGAGTGACAGCATTCTCAATGCGGATCTTCAAATGGATAAGATGGTATCCTCAAAGCAGGCAGTTTGTTTCTTCGTCGTATAAGATGCTGTCCCACGTGGTCATCCATTTTTTCTGGTGGAAAATTTTTCAAAAAAAAAAAAATCTTTCAAAAAAAGTGAGAATAAAAAATTTGATGGTCAAAATTTGACCAAAATTTGGTCAAAATTTGATGAAATTTCAAGTGACAGACAGAATTTCAAAATTTTGGCTCCATGAAGGTGTTCTGCGTGTAAAAGCATGATACCGAGGTGAAAAAAGGCAGGTCATTTCGCCAATTTTCACCTTTCTAGCATGAAAACTCTCCCGAGCTACAGCAAGCAAAGCATTTCTAGTCCATGCGAAAACCAAAACTGAGAAAAATAGGCAAAGTTGGACACTTCTATTCGCTCGAGCATGTCTCTTCACGTCAGGTCGCATTCTGAACAAACGGCAAGAGACAGCCCAATTCAGAAAGCAAATTTAAAATTAGCAACGTTTTTGGCAATCGGAGAAAATAATTAAAGTAATAAGACAAAACAAAAAAATCGGTCAATTTTGGGTGCCCCTTCCCCCTTTCACGTAACTTCTTTGCCGAGACTTTCTGTAGCAAGGTCCCTGGGCAATAGAAAATAATTGGTCTTTCCGTATCCCAAGAGACCATGTCATGTCTGTGGGATTTATGGTGAAAATGGTGGGGAGGGGAATTTACATTACCAAGAGTAAACATGCCTGTTCATAGTCAATTTTACACCGGCAACAGATGCCTGATTTTGCGAGATACGTTCGACCTGGTGAAGTGCGTAAATGTGGACTCGTATCAGAACAGAAAATTGAAAAATGCTTCGTTCGTTTAACGAAGAGGCATGAACCATTCGATTTTCGGCTAAAGTAGCAAGCGCCTACTACTCAAACGTTGGATTGACCCAGTGCAAAGTGTGAAGAACCTCTGAGTTGTAAGGTAAATTTTTCCCACTTAAACAAATGAATTGACCTCACAACTCCCCGACTTCCGAGGAGGCGTTACTTCGGAGCGGATCAAGACACTAAGTGTAGGTAACTGACTGACCACCCTTGTCGTGGTGAAATCTATCCATGTAAGCTAAGCCACATGTAAAAACATCAAAAGAAAGAAACTTACTCAGTTGGCCACCCTTCCCGATGATCCTTCTGTGATGTTTCATGTCAATGTTGAGCTCCTCGTAGGTGATGCCCATCAAGAGCTCCCTCACCTGCAGGGTCAACTCATCTCGTGCAACAACCAGCTCCTCTGGGCTACCTTCAAGCTTGATTTTGTCATCTGCAAACTCAACATGGACCTGGAGCAGCAAGGCAGTGGAATTTAAATGGATATAAAATAAAAGATATTTGAAGGCAAGGCAACACGCATGGGCCTATTTCACATTTTTGTCTGACGAAGTCACAACAACCCTCAGAGGCAATGATGATCTCGCAATCCTGCAGAGAAAAACAGAAAATTGCTGCCGACATTTTCTGATGCAGCAGACTTCTGGAGGACACAGGGATTTTCCAACAAAGTCATTGTTTGACAGCCATCAATAGCAAGTTCAAGATGAAGTTTTTGGAGCCCTTGGCCTATCGAGTATACTGGCGGCGGAAAAAGATTAGCCATACATGTGAAAAATTTCCATTCTTGAGATTTTAGCAAAAACTCCTCGCTGTAGAAATAAAAGATCCTCTTTCATCACTAATGTCAAAATCTGACACCTCTAGAAAGCTCCGTTGCAATTTGGCGCTTTAATTTCTACCAAATGCATAAGAGTAAAAGGAAAGAAAAAAAAGTTTCGGAGGCAACAGTTAGATGGGAAAAACACATGTATGAGTAATCTTTTTCTGCCGCCACTATACATGTCAGGTGCTCTCAGTTTTGGTGTCTTTCTGCACAAATTAAACAATTCATTTTTGCCACCAGGGGGTATGTTCATTCCAAATTCTGGCAGATATTGGGAAAAATATGCTGCCAAAAAAAAATATGCTGGTTGGCCAAAAGGCAATCAAAATGGTGAAAATGAGAACATTGCATTCCTTTCAGTATTTGCATCAAATATCACAGCAATCAAATTGACTGGGGTGCAAATCATCATGAAGAAATGCATATACGAGTATGAAGCAGTATGAAGTGAAGTATGTAGTATGAGCACACAATATGAAGTGCACTAAAATTTCATAGTATGAGCACACAATATGATGAAGAGCACTAAAATTTCACAGTCACTTCGCAAAATAACATACCTTTGGATGGTTGGCACTGAATTCATTGATCTTGGATCCTTTCTTTCCGATGATGTGTTTATGTACCCATGCCGGAACATCAATTTCAGCCTTCTTCACACTGTTAGCTCTGGCATACAACAGTTTTATTGCTGGAAAAAAAAGTATTGCAAGTCTCGTAAGTTGGAAAAGTTTTAGTGCAGATACTTTTATGTGAAGCACTGCTTGGTGATGTTTTTTGTTTGTGGCAGGAAAAAAGTCAAAATGCAACACAATTTTAAAGTTGGCAAACGTAAGATTACTTTGTGTAAACTGCCTAAGAAGCTGCGTGACAAAGTCTGCACCTTAGATTTTAAAAGAATAGCGCTGTTCTTTCTTAGTGATTTCTCCTGTTAACCACGAGAAGGTGAAATGCCATGACCAGGTCCCCGTGTTACCTAGTAATAAGGATCTCATGATGATGCAGTGGGTGGGAATGACTAAAGACACCTGGGCGAATAACATCAATTTTGATAACATCAAATCAACATAAAAAAATTGAGTAACATCAAATCAGCTAACCGAATTCTACACAAATTGCAATTATGAAGGAGGGACGAGCTGCATTCATGATATTCTCCAAATAACCCAACCGGATAACGGAAGCGGAGACAACTTTCCAGCCAAATGGTGCATTTTTAGTTTTCCTAAACCAAACCACCTAGTGACGTGTCAGAAAAGTTTATTTCATGAGGACTACCCAACAGAGAAACATCAAGGTACCCATCCGGTTTTGATCAAAGTTCTCAGTGTTGTGGTTATGACTGTAATTTCAAATTCCCAAATGTTGCATCACATACGGCGGAGAGATCATGATGGGGGTAATGTAACTCTGAAGGTAATGCTAATGCGATGCAAATCTTTCTCATCTACTCCAATGATAAAAATTTGCCTCGCATTAGCTTTACCCCTGGAGTTAGCGTAAGGGTGAACATCTTTTGAGCAGCAAAACCAAATAACACCAAATCTTTTGAACACCAAATCTTTTGAGCAATCAGAAATTAAAACTACGTAATCAAAATAGTCAGTTTGACTGGGTAAATCATCATGGCTCGAGAACCCATCCGTTTCTTCTCAATCAAATTTCCAATGCACACTTTTGAGAAAAATCAATGTATTACCTTCACCAAGTTGATCCCTTTCACCACGGAGCTTTATCGTATCAGAGTCCGAATCCGGAGGCGGAACTTCAACCGAAACTCCCGTCTGCTTCAGAATCTCCGAGATACCACTTCCCTTCTGGCCAATAATGAAACGATGCTGGGCTTTAGCAACTTCAAGAGAGACTGGACATATCGTAAGGGCCTAAGAAAGATGGGAAATGAACATTTTAAGAACAAATGAATAAACCAAGGGCACACAATGTGCCAATTGATGATGAATTGGGTAAATCATCGATCAGTTATGAAAGCTAGCATCATGTTTCAAGGAAGGCAAAATGTGCCTGGTGGAACAAAAGTGAAAAACTCACTTGAGCACCACTGGCACTGAGCCAAACCAAGAAACAAACGTCAGACTCGTCATCTTGAATCATCATATCTGGAAACCATTTTTGACAACCAACAAATTCTGCTATGAAATTCAGGTCAATCATTCGTTCAGCTGTCGATATGCGTTATCTTACCAATTTCTCGACATGTTTCATGATGATATCCTTGACAATCTTGACATTCTCTGCATCTCCAGCAATGCTGATTTCAGACTTGTTGACCGACGGGGGTGGAACATTAATCCGAACTCCGTACTTGTTTTTCAAATTGTTGATGTTCTCATTGTAAGGTCCGTTGATGAAGGGATGATATTCTTGGTTCACTTCCAAACGTTCATATGCCTGCTTCATCTGCAGAAAATAGAACACAAAAACAAGTTGCTACGGCAAACTGCTCGACAAGTATAAAAACGAGAAATACAGTTGATTTTGAGTTCTTCGGCTTCAAGGGTATGTGAACAAGAATGGTACCTATCAAAGAAAATGAGGCTCAAGTCTTTGCAAATAATTTGAAAATGAATTTCCTGTCGTTTGCATAACAAGATCCTAATGGTCTAATGGTAAAATCAATTTCCACCTGTGTAAATATGATCCCAACGTGAAATTACAGGACAGACCGAAGTGAAAGGGGATAGACTCCTTCACCGTATGGACCAGCAGTGGTGGAAGTGGACAGTTATAAAGTCCGTTCTTTATCCACTTTCTCAGTCAATAACCCAGTCTCTAGTCAATAGAGTAGCAAAATACCTGTTAAAGTCTGGTCCATAGTTTCAGGAACCCTGCAGTCCTGACAAGAAATATGTAGAGAATACCAGCATTTGTACACTTACACCTCACCTTGCATTTCCTGTCACCAAACTTGATGAAACATGAGTGCGAATAATGCTAATTTTAGGATACCCTGTCATAAAAAACAGTGCCAGGATTCTTTATGCCCAAAGCTGAAAAGAAATACATGCATTTTAGAACTGACAATTAAAATGCTGCACGAAGATGAAATCTACGCCGTAAGAAGAGAACACATCAAAAGATCACAAACTATTGGGAAAAAAATTGCACCTTTTCTGAATTACTTCAGAGCACATCCCACCTACCTGCTGATCAGATATTATTTGAATTTCGTGAATTGCTGCATCCACTCCCATCTTCGGCCCGGTGACCGATATCTTATCCGACGGGTCGTCAACATTTGGCACAGAAATTTTGGTCCCCGTTAGTTTCTCAAGCTCCTGCAATTTCAAACCGCTCTTCCCCAAAACATGACGGTGTTGGGATTTTGGAATCGAGACGGCAGCCACAGACTAAGGTAAAAATACAGGGAATGACAATAAATGACAAGGACAAAGATCAAAAACGATCCAAGAGCAGACAAACATCAGAAGATCAAGATCAAATCACAAATTATAAATTGGAGATATTGCCATTCAGGGGCATAAATAACAAAACACCCCTTTAAGTCAGGTGCTTAAACAATACAATTGAGAAGGAAAATCCACTCAACTCCCAAGGGGTGAAGAAACTTAGCTATGGATCTACGAGATGGGCTGGTGAAACATCTGTAGCATCTGCCTGTGGTGCACTCTTGTGGTGAGTTGCTTGCATGGGATCTGATTGTATGTTTGCTACCTGTGCAAATATATTTCTTCTACGAAATGAAAATTAAATGTAGGTACCAAAAGAAAAGACAAAAAAGCCAGAGGGTAGATAGTGTTCACAAGAATGTGCATTGTGCATGCAGGTACCATCAAATTGAATACCGTGCGAAACTTCTCTGAATGTAGATAATGTGACAGCGATGACACATCGTCTGCATGCTCAACTCTCTTTTTGCTGAAGGAGAAATAAAAAGGGGTGTGTGGTGGTTCGTGTTGAATTTTGGACAAAAGACAGGTCTGAATACGCAGGTGTTGTTGATTCCATTTCGTCAACAACTGAATTGCAGATACTTCCACTTTGATGTTTTAAATTTTAAAATTTTTTTATCACAAATTGTGTTTCAAAAGAATGCCAAGGAACAGCGTGAATTTGAACTATCCACATAAGCAAAGAGCAGTCACTGAGATCCAACCTGCGATTGAAACCGAGCTTGGATCAGTCTCTTTGCCTTCATAACGGCATCCTGCTTCCCCTTTATCACAAATGTCAACGATTGGTCTTTTGCGTAAGCCAGTTCTATCTGTGCACCAGTTTCCCTTGCAATGTCTGAGCACATCTTCATTGAATCGTCACCAAACCGTTCGCTAGATTCACGTCGTTCATCATATGGCACTGAAAACACCTGGAAACAGAAGAAGTTAGAATACAATAACAAACAAATCTGACAGTACGCCAAAAGGAATACATGGATCTGGATTTGGCAAAAAGATCCTCCAGCAATATTAATTGCTGCCCGCAAGTAATTCGAGCACAACAGTTGATGAAAAAATGAACAGCCATGACCATTCCTCGTGGTACTGAAGGCAAACATGCCTTTTGGTCAACAAAACATTTCAATCATCCTTCCTTTCGCAATTACATTTTTTGTGACTCGTGTGTCACTGGTCTAATTTTTAAGACATAACTTGACTGAGTCTCGACCTGAGTCATTTTGTTGATTGTTGGGACGGCATCACATCGCACTGCCACGTGTGCCATCACGGCAGTCAACAAAACAGCAATGGCTCAAGTCGAGACTCAGTCAAGTCACATCTTAAGAATCGGGCCACTGATTGGTTCACCCATCAAGGGCTTCTGCAGGTTATTGAAGTAAAGGAAATCTCTTTTTCCACAATAGAAATCCTGGCAAAGGGTCCAACCTGGGTCACCGTAGTTGATCCAACCCTTAGCTTCTGATTCCATTGGCCAAGACCACTGCCATTATGACTGTCAATCAGGTGTTTCGGAAGGGCTGGAAACACTTCATCGTAGCTGAAGACAGATGGTTGAGAATGAATCTCCGGGATCTGGTCATTGTAGGTGGATGATGTCGAGCTCGAAAGATCCGATGAGTACGAAGGAGAGGAATGGATTGGAATGATGTTTGGAGGAGGTATTCCGTAGTCGGTGAAACCTACGATTGGGTCAGCTGTGTGGTAGCTGTGGCTTGGATCCATTTTTACGGTGTAGTAAAAGACTGGCAGCTGCAATTTGATTATGATATGATGATTTTCGAAAACTTTCCTTTCTATCTCTGGTCTTTTGCTGGGGTTAAAAAATATCACGAACAACTAATAAAAGGTTTTTGCTGTGATTTCCTAGGAGTCCACGTTCGGGCCAGGTCGTTGCAGTAACACTGGAAACAAAAAAGCAAGATAAAGAATTTTTTGTAAGTGAGGTGTTAACATGGGTAGGTAATTTATGATTGGGTAGGTATGTGCGAATATACCTTTTGTCAATGTTACCTATATTTTTGATTTTTCCATGTCCTTGACTAAGTTCCATGACAAAGTGGCAACTTTTCTGTCAAGATGCCACCAGCCTAGGTACCTTCTAAAGGCCAGACCGACCTGCCTAATTAGGGGGGTAGGTAAGGCTAAGTCCCTACCTAAAATCTAGGTAGGGACTTAGCCTTATCCTACCCACCAAGAATTTCCAGCAGATATTCTTGAAAATGTGGAGCTGAGGTGGGGTTAACCGAAGGCCAAGGACACCCCTCCAATTGCAAAGACCACCAGGAGACCCCCAACTGTGGAGACCAAGGGGCCCCCATGTCTCCAAAGACACGGGGATCCTCCTCGCTGTGAAGGGCAGGGTCTTCTCTGGTCGAGCGTGCCTTGTGGCTCTGTAAGACAAGGGATCTTGTGTCTCGCACAAGCCGATGGGGAAACTGAGGGTGGCCATGGGGTGGGTACGTTTGAGCCCAGCAAGTAATTTTCAGGAATCTGTGCTTTTCAAATCTCTTTGTATGGAGGGCGTTCAAAACGTTTTGAGCCTAACAAGATAAGAGGCATTTTTGGGTAATTTTGATGCCTTGGCATTAAAGTTTGGTTCCTTATAGAACTTCCTGCTAATTATCAGGTTGAACCGTTACTGATTTTTTATCTTATGGCCATTTCAAAAAGAGCTCCTGAAAATCAGAATTTGACAAAAACGACAAATGAGAAAAAACAACTTTTTGGTTGAAGATCAATTTTGGTTAAATTTCCAAAGTGCATTTGGAGTTCAAACTTTTTTGAACTCGCTCGGAAAGTGGTGAGAGTTCTAGTGAATCATCCCCTGGGCAATAATGGTGCCACAGGCAACAGGCATTCGGCCTTTGACAAAAATGCACCTTTTCTCCAAAAAGTCGTTTTTTCTCATTTGCAATTTTTGTCAGTTTCTGACTTTCAGGAGCACTTTTTTGAAATGGCCATAAAATAAAAAATCAAAAATGGTTCAAATTAAAAATTTGCAGGAAGTTCTATAAAGAACCAAACTTCAATGTCAAGGCATCAAACGCACACAAAAATGCCTCTTTCCCTGTTAGGCTCAAAACTTTATGAATGACCCCCATATCTTGGGAGGGCTCCAACCCCAAACCTCCCACCAGGGGCACTGGACCTCCACTGGGGGTGAATTTACCTACACTCCCTGCACTATGGGCTGTGCCCCAAACTTTCAATGTCAGAATTGCAGGCTTTAAAAATTTTTGTCACCTGGCATCCCCTTGCAAGAAGTGACAGGTTACCGCATATCATTTGACCCTTTCCTTTAGAAATATTAAGTTCCTGGCAGATGCACAAAATCATGTTCACATGTGCCTGAGCAAAGATGAAAAAGCAGTAACAGTTATTGTTTCCCATGAAATTTGAATCCTGATTTTGATTACACTAATCATCTTCATTTTTAAACCAATCAACTTCAATGGATACAATACCTAATAGTTGGCGGTTCAGTTGAGTGACGATGGCATGTGTGGTGATGCATTGAAAGATGTGAGTTTTGTGGGTATTTTGTGATTTACGGCGGAGAGATCATGACGGGGGTAACGCTAACTCCGAGCTGCGAGGTAAATTTTTTACATTGGAGCAGATGGCAAAAATTTACCTCGCTGCTCGGAGTTAGCGTTAACCCCGCATTGATCTCTCCGCTGTTAGTGTTTTTTCTTTTTGATATGGTCGTATTGCCACCTTCTTTCACCTATTTTGCATAGGTCGCTTACAAACACTTAGCACTTACCAATGTTACTGCATAGCCAAAGATCCGTCCGTAATAAATCCTATCTCGTTATCATCAGTTCTACCATGAGGCCATTCTCACTAGTAATGAAAAAGAAGAAAAGAGAAAAAAGCAACTGATCAGTGTTCAGAGCAGATTACGGAATGTTTTCTAGATCTAATAACTGGTCAACAGACAAGATTTTCTAGGATGAATCCTCATCCAAAGACTTGTCAACAAGCTAGATTAAATCCAATATTTAGGTATCTTAAACTGGCCAAGCTAGAATTTGCAAGGTCACATGTCCCCAGGATGCAATCCAGGTATGCCTTGAAACAGATCAACAGGCAAAACAAAAAATTTTCTATTCTAGATGCAACTTGCTTTTCCATACCCCAATCTCTACCTAGCCAAAATCTGGCAAACAACCAAAATTTTCCCAGGTCCTACTTTTCCAATCATGGTTATACATCACAAAAAGATTAATAATCTGCCTTTAACCCCTCACGTCCGAAATTACGAATTCGGGTTTTGCAATGGTATTCCACAATTTTCGGCACCAAAAAGTGTCGCTCCCGCCGGAATTAATAATTTTTGCAAGGATTTTCGAAAAACGGAAAATGCAGAAATGCATGCATTTCCTGCCCAACCAAGCCAGATTTCTGCTCTGTGTCAATAAAATCACTCATATTTTGATGTTTTCAACCAATAAAAACACTTTTGCACAAAAAAACTGGCCAAACCACTGAAAACCACACCAAAATTGAGCAAAAACTGGAAAAAACAGGAAATTTCAACACGACGCCATTTTAAAACTACCGGTCCAGATAATCTCCCGGGACAACTTTTAAAAGGCCTAGCACCTGCACTAGGTGTAATTTGTGCTGACCTTTTTTCCAAAATCATTTCACACAGAAGAATTCCAGACGAGTGGAAGATGGCTACAGTCATTCCTGTTAGAAAAAAAGATGCCCCAGCAAACCGTGTGGCCAGCTATGTGGCCAGCTATAGGCCTATCTCACTAACCTGCATCATCTCCAAAATATTTGAACAGCTGATAATCTGTACCAAAATACTGTTCTTTTGTAACTCCCGAAATATATTTTACCCTCATCAATTTGGCTTCAGGTCGGGCCTCTCCTGCGAGACCCAGGTGTTGCTCTTTGTGGATGATATAGCCAATGAAATGAATAAGGGCATTGAGACTGATGCAATATTCATTGATCTGAAAAAAGCTTTTGATATGGTTCCACACGACAAGCTCAATCAAAACTTATCTCATATGGCCTTCCCGGAGAAATAACTGATCTTGTTATTCATACTTGTCTGGCCGCTTCAATGCTATCCATCAAGGGTACTCTCTCAGACCCAATTCCTGTAAGTTCGGGGTTCCCCAAGGCAGCGTCTTAGGTCCCCTTTATTTCTTTTATTTATAAATGATTTACCACAACAGACGGTGGTCCAACAAAATTACGCTTGTTCGCAGATGATATTGTCCTTATCGTCCCATTCAAACTCCTAATGACCGCTCAGCACTGCAGATTGATCTCAGCCAGGTCTCCCGTGGTGCGAATCCTGGGGCATGCAAATGAACCTGAACAAAACGAAGATGCTAAACTTCTCCAGGAAGAAAACGTCCACACTGCCAGCCCATTGTTATATGTTGCTGGAACTCCCTTGAGGTAGTCCCAGAAATAAAATACCTTGGTATAACTATCTCCCGCGACCTTTCTTGGAATTCTCATATAAATACCATCACGAATAAAGCAATGAAATTTGGGATTCATAAACAGAAACTTACGGTTTCTTCCACTGCCGTAAAACTACACGCATACAAATCAACAATCCTCCCTATTCTAGAATATGGTTGTACAGTCTGGGACCCCAACACAAATAATGACATTGCACACCTTGAAGCTGTTCAAAGAAAAGCTGCACGCATTATAACAAGGTCCTATGACAGGTTTCAAAGCGTCACTGCAATTCTTCAGGACCTCTCATTGGATAGCCTTGCAAAAAGGCGCAAAGAACGCCGGCTGAAAATTTTAAAGATATCCTCTCTGGCAACTACAACTTTAGCCTTCCCCTTATTATGCCATAAAGCCTTTTCAGAAAGAACAGACAATGGGCTTGCCTAACAAGCCCGGTCAGCCACTTAA
>JASGXE010015370.1:0-11263 GCA_030068105.1 Sinentomon sp. SZTP_YWyxl | reverse complement strand
GGAAAAAAAACTGAAAATCATTTTCCAAAAAATCATCCCCCCCTTCAGAAATCCAGGATATAATATACGTAGGGAGATCAAAAAGTTCTAGCTTTACCAAATTCCCTTTTCCAAAGTGATTTGTTTTATTTTATTCCATATTTGCATCCTTCGTAATTCCTGGTCAAAATTTTGATTGATTTTGTTCATGCATTCCCGAGGAATCTGGTTTCTGTGTTTTGTGGTCTCAGCTTTTTGAAAATTTCAATTTTGAACAACATTTTTTGATACCCAAATTTTTTGACATTTGAACCAATTCCACCTGGAATCTAATACAATAATGTTCAAAAATTTTATTTATTTTATTTTAAAAGTGAAGCCTCCAGATTGAAGCCTCAAAAAGAAGCCTCCTGATCCAATGAATCCAACGGCCAGGAGACTTGACTCGCGAGGTGAATGACTTCTCTGTATGTACAGTGCCGAGAAAATTACTTGCACCACTTTTTCTGAGAAAACCTCGGAAAACATCGATGTTGGTTTTTTCATGATTTCCAAAGACCTCTCCACCGTCACCTCTGCCGCATCTTTCCAACGCATCCACCGCATCTCTGAATTGTCCAGCCGCATCTCAAAATGGAATTTTCTCTTTTTTTCAAGTGGATTTAGTTGGGTATTGGCAAAGTTTGATTGCGTTTGGTTTGGTGAAGTCTGATAAGGTCGAGGTCATGTTTCGTTGCGCCTGTCTGCCATCGCCTCCACTGCATCTTTCCAACGCATCCACCGCATCTCGGAATTTTCCCAACCGCATCGCATCCACCGCATCTAGGAATTGTCACAGCCGCATCCACCGTATCTCAAAATAAAACTTTTCGATTTTTTCAAGTGGATTGGGTCGAGTACTGGAAAGATTAGAATGCGTAAAGTAAAGGTTTGGTGAAGTGGGATTAGGTCTAGGTTATGTTAGGTTCAGGTTGGGTTCGGTTATTTTTTTTTTCAGATTTTTATTCGACTTGGGTACCTGCCAACGAAAGCTACCGAACGTCAACCCGCCGAAACCACCAAAACCTATGCCCAACCAATGCACAACTTGAAAAAAAAAAACATTAACTTGAGATGCGGTGGATGCGGTGTCGGCGATTCCGAGATCAGGTGGGAAGATGCGGTCGGACCTTGGAACCGTTGCCGATGGTTTTCCATATCTGATTTGATGCCAAACCTCCACCTTTGAAAATCTCACATTTTGATCCGAAATCGTGAAAATTTTCACATTTTTGTCTGAAAGATCGAAAAATGGCACATGGTGAAAGTAATTTCCTCGCCACTTTTCGTCTGCAGCAAACAGCGGCCGTGCACTGCAAACAGCGGTGAGGGGGAGACATGTCGCTAAGTTGTTTGAATGCCGAATCGGACGAACATCTGACTGGTGGCCTTCCTGGGCCTTCCTCATTGTTGTCCGAGAATGCAAACGTCAAACAAACGCGAGGGCGGTGGGGTGTTGGCGCCAGACGTGGAGTTTTCGATCAGTGTGCTTTTCAGAATTATCATCATCAACTCCATAAAGTCGCATCTGCCCACCACCAACCAGCCACTGTCTTCGGCTTGGCTTTGTGGTTGGTCGGTTTTGGTTGAAGCTGGAAAATATGCATGCGTCTGCGTGCCGATCGCCTTGCTCTTTGAAAAAAAAAACAAATGCAAGGATGCAAGCAGTGCCGCGAAGAGAAGTTTGTCCTGCGTTCATGAAGAGGTTGGTCCTCTCGACGCCCTTCTCGGAAAAAATCCGCGCAACCAAAACCCACAGATGATTTCCATTCCTCGCGACTCATGACCATTTCTCCGCCAAGGGAAACGAAGATGCGATTCGGCTGGAGAAACAAAAGTGCTTTTCATGCTCAAATCGAATGGGCTTTGGAGGTGAGACAGCCTGCTTGAATGTTTCAAAACGGCTTGCGTCATTCCGCGTAAATCAGTTATGAACACGCGATTCACTGTTTGTTTCATCGCTGATCTTTTTTTTTTGTGGCGAATCTGCAGACTGCAAAGGGTCAAACAAACTGAAGAAGGCGGGGAGCGGGAGAAAGAATGAAAGTGAGAGAAGGCAAGGTTGAACAACCTTGAAACTTTCGGGTCGGCAGCGCACAAATGAAGGAAATGAGAAATGCGGGAAGCGCTGTGTCCACATTCCACAATGAATATGGATTTGACAGGCCGTGGAGACATCCGAAAACTGCTGGGCACATCCGCAATTTCGCACAGAAAATTTTGTAGAGCACGTACCTAAGTGCGCCATTCTGAAACATGTGCATTTGGGACACTGACTTCCACATGGATCCATGTGGAGGTTAGTGTCCCAAATGTACATGTTTCAGAATGGTGCACTTAGGTGCGTGCTCCACAAAGTTTTCGAAGCATGTGGAAAGGAAACACTTCCAAAAAGGGAACCTCATGACCACCCCCTCTTCTGCTTCATGACAGGCCGCCGACCGAACGGTCCTCCCCCATCGGTCGAAAGGCCGCCTCTGCAGGGTGTTGGCCGCCTCCGCGACAGGGAGGCGGCGGAGGCGGACGCGTGAAAAGCCTGCTCTGAGGCAAACAGAATCTCCTGTTTTGTTGTTGTTTTTCTTATTTCTTTATTTTAATTTATTTTTCTGTGCGTTTAAAATCGCCGCCGTACTGGACTTGCCCTTTGCAGGAACATGCAGATTTGTGCAGTCAGTCAGGGCCCCAAAATTATTAACGAGTCGATCATGAGAAACATCCGTAAGCACCGGATCATGAACGGCGGGAAAAGGATGACAATCACCGCGAGCAAACAGACAACAACGTCGGGCATGGGACACTGTGTCAAGTGAACACTTTTGACACGACTTTCAAATGCCGAGATTCGCTGCAAAACACACACGAAAAGAGTGCATCGCGAAAGAAATGCCCATGCATGCACAGAATGGGGCAAGGCGTTTGCCATCAAATTAGAAATGACAAAACACGGGGCAACCCGTGTGGAACAATGAGACTTTTTGATTTGCCCAACTTGCTCAGAAAAATGCAGCACCAATTTTATTAAAACATGCGCATTTCCTGAAAGCAACAAAAACAGGAAATTCAGCTTCCCTGCAAGATTTGCCCAGGGCGAATGGGAGCTGTGCAATCGACCCATGGGCCTGTTTCTACCAGGATGTGGGCCTATTTCTCTCAAGTTTAGGAAGATGTTTGGTAAGCACAAAGAAGCACTTCTTCTAAAATGCAGGTAGGCAGTTACCTGGGCCTTCTGCGGCCTGATTCCTGCCAGGGGGAAATGCGGAGAATAGCAAACGGAAATATTGCTTTCAAAACAGTTGCACAATTTAAAAAAAATGGGCAGGCACATAGAAAGGGTGTCACGTGGTCAGCATTAATTTGGCTTCATCGACTGTTACCTTTTTTCTATGTAAGTGCTCAAAATGTCCCGAAAAAGGGCGGCAGTAAGGGTTTCTCAAAAGAGGTTAAAGCACAAATTGCACACACGTGAGCCAGACAAGAGGGCAAATAAACGAAATTTGCAGAAGTATTTCGTTGCTATTATTGTCAGAGATTGTCAGGGAAGTAATATCTGCCCGCGTCGTTTACTTATGCCCAGATAAATGACCGTGGAGACTGAACGCCCCCGTAGGGGGCGCAGCCCCCTAGTATCAATATCATGACCGATTGTGAAGGGTCTTCCAGGATGACTCTCCATCCCATACGATAGTAAAATGATTGGCTGCACACTTCAAATGCTGCTGAACCTCCTTGGAAGATGATCCCTGGAGCCGGGAAGCCTGAAAATTCCTCTTCAGAGAGGAGAACAGAAGAGTGGAGCAATTTGTCATGGGAAACAGACGAGGATGGAGGTTCAGCAACACTTGAAGGGTGCAGCCCATCTTTTTACCTTCGGATAGGATGGAGAGTCATCCTGGAAGACCCTTCACAATCGGTCATGATATTCCTGAGGTGGAATTGGTTCAAATGTCAAAAATTTGATATCAAAATGTTGTTCCAAATTGCAAATTTTCAAAAAGCTGAGACCACAACACAGAAAGCCAGATTCCTCGGGAATGCATGAACAGAAATTAATAAAAATTTGACCAGGAATTACAGAAGGATGCAAATATGGAATAAAAATAAAACAAATCACTTTGGAAAGGGGGAAATTGGTAAAGCTCAGAACTTTTTGATCTCCCTACGTAGCACCAGTGGGCCCGATTCGTACAAACACAACCAAGCGCATGGGGCCTTGGTCCAAAAAAACTGGGATTGCCGGCGCAACACGAATGTGCCATCCACTTCACAACAACGCCCAATAGGGATTCCCCCTGGTTCGAATGTACTTTGGTCCGGGTGGCGTTTCATCGGAAAATTCGAACTCGAACCTGACGGCGAGACTGTGCCTCCGAGGTTCCGCGGGTCATGTCGTTTACAAGGGGGGACACAATTGCATGGTAACAGGGAAACATTTTCAGAAAAACAGGACTCTCAGCCGTGCAACTGTGTCCCCCCTTTGGCTCCTGCAGACGGTACAGTGTGTGTTTTTCTCTGTCGTGCAATTGTGTACTCTTCAGGTTTTCTTTTGTATTTTCGTTGCTTTACTGCCTGCATTATTTTTTCTCATTCTGCTCTGCATCTTTTATTGCGGGCTGAGCAAATCATGGAGTTTCGTCGCTTTAAAGTCACGCAGGGAGATCAGTTCAGGTTAGGTTAGATTGGGTTAGATTTGGCCAAGGTTGTTTTAAGTAGCGGTTCATTTCACGCTACACAGAGAACCCTAACCAAACCTAACCTAACCTGACCTAACCAAACAGAACATAACCTGTATTCCTGGTTCCACGTGCGGAAGCAAATGCATGGCATTCACACATGCAATCAAAACAATGAAACTCAGCAAAAACTAGGGCTGAGCCGGTACCAGTTACCGGTTACTGGTACCGGACCGGTATCAATGGTACCGGTACCGGCGGGTATATGACCTTTTGGTACCCGCCGGTACTGGCACCGGTTGGGCAACCAACATGCAGTGGACAGCACAGCACCTGAAAATGTGCTGTGCAGCCCACAATTCCATTACCTAAACTGATTGAAGTTGATTTCTGCCTGTGGCTTTTATATGCACCTGAGAGGCATGAGTGGGAGGAGCATGCAGTTGAAACTGAATGCATTTCACAAGCCCCGCCCATTTGACCCAGACTCTTCCCAGGCCCCTCCCTCTGGGGCTCTACCAAGCATTATAAAAGCCAGATGCAGCTGCCACAGCATCATCACTGTGGATGGAGCAATCCATGACCATGCAAGCAATCCTCTTCAACTGGAAGTCGTTCAATTGTTCTGCTGCAGTTGGTCAGAGGTTGGCCATAATTCAGTGCGATTCTCTGTCTCACTGCTCAGCAAGCCGCTAAACTTCTTGTGCCTGCTTTTTGGTACATGGTATATTCATCTGAATCTTTTGAAAAAACGAACTTCCCAGGGGCAGGCAAAAATTTTCGAAAGGATGCTCCAGGAGGATGCAAAATATCGGATCACAGTCAGTGCGATTATCTTGCTCGGACATCACGCTTTTCGACTGGACTCGCCAAGACTTAGGCAGTTTCGTTTTCCAACTCACCATTTCACTCTTTGGCGATGTTCTGTGGAAGATCATCCAAAAAAAGGAGCTGCCTGAGATCACAAATGTTTCCGACTGGACGAAAAACTTTGCGCCAGGACGAAAACTTTTGGTTCGCCACCATTGCGATTCTTGTGAGCCAAGCTTCTTAGGCTGGATACGCCAGGACATTGTACGCATTTTCGTTTTTTTTGCAACATTTTCGGTTTTGCTTTTGGGCGTTGTTCCGTGGAAGCCATGCAATCTTTTTCAAGAAAGGCCTTCCAAAGTGCGCCAAGATTCTCGACTGCATGTGCCAGGATGCAAAACACCGGCACGCCACCAATGACATTTTTTTTTCAGATCATCCTTTCGGTTTTTGTAGTTCAGCGCCTGCTCTCTGTGAATTTTGGCCGTGGAACAACGAAGGCTGGGAATGCAATTTGCAAAATTTCTTTGTTTGCGCCTGAGTTGAAGAAAGTTGGAACACCAGCTTGCCAGGACGCAACCTTCAAAGCAAAAGACTGTTTGAAGATTGCTTCAAGATGCACGTTTTTTCTTTGCCACCACGCAATGTGTTTTCTGCCACAAATTCTATCACAAGTCCCACTTTGAAGTTGCTTTTTTCTTTGCATGTAGATTGCCTGTTTAGGCAAATCAGATTTCAACTTGCAATTAATTCTAAAGATGGCACCACATGGGATTTGCATACGTTTAGCTGGCATGTATCAAATTGACCGTTTTCAGATTTCTATCTGCCTGAATTCGATTGTGCATTCGAAAAAAGTTCAAGCATCAATGAAAATAGATAAAAAAAATCCATAGAGTTGTTACTTGGCAGTAGCAGCTGCAGCTCCGGAAGTCAGAAAATAGCAGTGGGGAAATTCAGTATAATTTGATTTGAGTGACACTGCTCTTCTGTATATGTGTGGTGGCATCAGAAATAAACGGCGGCGGAGCTTCCCCAATGATTTGGTAAAAGAGGGTCCCTTGATGGGCTCTCTTCCAAATCTTCACTTTTTTGCACCTGCAGCTTCTATCTGGGGCTGCAGGAGGGGTTTTTTTATCTGGTCCGAAAGGACTGGGTTTCCCCACCACCTCCAGGATGACGCTATATGCGATCGACCAACCCTGGTTCCCAGCTTCGGCTGGTACAAATCAACAAAAAATGCTCTTCTTGCCAATTTAGCCTTATAAAACCAGCATCTGGTACCGGTACCGGAACCGCAGGTACCACTCGGTACCGGTATCGGCACCGGTACCGGGAAAAAAGTGGCACCGGCTCAGCCCTAGCAAAAACACAAATTTTCTCCCTGTGAACCTTTGTTGTGCTGTAGCATTTTTTTCACTTGGAAGAGCAGAGGCAACAGATAAATGGAAAAACCATGCCTGTTGAAGCAAACATTTTATACCTGTACCTATTTCACATGCGTTTTTCCCATTTTATTTGCCTCCGAAACTTTTTTCTTTCTTTTTTCTCTTGTGCACTCGGTAGAAATGAAAGCGCCAGATTTCCACAGACATTTGCAGCTGTCAGATTTTGACCTCGGCATGAGTGCATAAAGCCGCGACAATACACCAGCGGCGGTGTCAAGAGCGGCAGCCCCAGTGATGTTCCATTCCATGGAGCCCCGGGCGAGATTTTACAAACCCTGCCGCGACTTTAGATGGCAGAGAGCATTTTGTGCAAGAATGCTGGATTGGGGCCCTTCACATCGCAAGAAATTTTTTTTTTTTTTTCTTACCTAAAGCTATCTGAACTTGACCTAACCCTGTCCCCTCTCGGAAAATCGATGCTCGCTTGGGCCCTGGCCTGCCATCTAAAGTCGCGGCAGGGTTTGTAAATTGGCGCCCCGGGCAGGGCTGAAAAGGTTTCACACTTCCATTTTCCATTCACCCTCCCTGCTCTTCTGTCTCACAGAAGACTGCAGGCTCGGCCGGAAGTGCAGAACCGGGCTGGGAAAACTTGCGAGCCATGAGTTGGTCCCTGTTGCCCCCTGTTGCTGTCAAACAAAATTTTTCGTTCAAATGCGTTCGAAAAAAAAAACGATTGCGATGACGTAAAAAGAAAAATGCGAACAGAACTGACGTCTGCCCGCATTGAAAAATTCAGCAGGCTGCCAAAAAACAGTTTCCTCTCACGCACGCCTGGCTGCTTGCTGGTGAGTGGTGACTGGTGAGCAGTTGTCGTGGAAATGCCATTCCAATTGGGTTTGGGATTTTCTCTCAATGGCGCCACCGCCAACCTGGGCACTGAAAAATTCAGCAGGCTTCCATTTCCTCCACACTCCAGCCCTCCTGTTGTCCGGCCAACTGCTCTCCTCCCTCCATTGCCATCTGCGTCCGTGAAATTGACACCGCGAATGCTTGGGCCAGGCCAGTTGACAATGCCATCAGTTCCGATTTTGAATGGGCCCCGGCCTGCCATCCAAAGTCGCAGCAGGGCACCGAGCATTGTTTTTTCCGAGAGGGGAGGGGTTTGGTCAGGTTCAGACAGCTTTAGATAAGAAAAAAGTGTTCTTCTTTCTTGCGAAAACATGGCCCCAAATCAACACTTCACCAAAAGCTGTCTGAGCCCTGTCCCTTCTCGGAAAAACAATGCTCGCCGGGGGCCCCGGCCGCCAATTTGCAAACCCTGCCGCAAATTTGGATGGTGGGCCGGGGTCCCCACCGAGCATTGTTTTTTCCGGGTGGGGACGGAGTTAGGTCAGGTTCAGACAGCTTAGGTAAGAAAAAATTGTTTTTCTTTCTTTCTTGCGAAAACAGGGCCCCAATCCAGCATTCTCGCACCAAACGCTCTCTGCCATCAAAAGTCGCGGCAGGGTTTGTAAAACCGCGCCGCGGCCTGCCATCCAAAGTTGCGGCAGGGACTGGCTTCCTCCGGGAGGCAGGGTGAAGGAGGACGGTGTGAAGAGTGGTCTTCTCCAGGCATGGACAAACGGCATTTCGCTGTTTTTCTTTTTGGTGGACTGCGGAACGCAAATGGGACTCAACAATCCAGCAGGAGGGAGGGAGGAGGCAGTCGTTTCCCTGTGTGGGACGGTGTTGGACAGGTTGGGCAAGCAGTGCGCCCACACCATCAGCAGCTTTGCCTGTCAAAAACAGATTGACAGATCGAAACAACTCGCTCCAATGTTCTCCTTTGCACATCATTGGGAGTGACAAACTGTTTTGGACAAAACATCAGCGCACAAAATCTGTCCATTCTGACACGGCTGTGTGTGCAGGCAGCCCTTCCCCCTCCGGACGAATGTTTTCTGCATCTGTTCAATGTTTTCGGCATCTGACAAAGGAGCATGACCACTGCTTTGGAGGTGCCGACTTGGTCATCTTCGATTATAAAGTAGATACCATGCAAGACTTGTCGACTGACGTACATCGGTGAAACAAAATACCCCGTTCCCCACCGCCTTAAACAAGAAGATGACACCCGACTCGGCCATCCCAACAGCCCTCTCCGAACATGCCATCAACAGTCATCATGAAATCAACTTCACGGAAGCCTGCACCATGTTACACCACGGCCCATCGGAAACACATCGAATCATATCACATCCTCACAAATGAAACCACCATGAACACTGACCCAGGCACGCTCAGCGCTTGACACAGCACTCTCCGACTTTTAAAACAGCAACACCAACCCAGCACTGCCCCTGCACTCACCTTCCCCGCACTCCCAACCAACCACATTGACATACCGCAAGAAGACTTCAATCTCGACACGTCCCACTTCAACCTCGACCCCACGTAACCCAGCAAACCAACTCGATCAGTGCGATCGCAGCGCTTGATAAAGGTCCACGTCCGTGGGACCGAAACGTCGCGAGTTCATCTTGTAAGTTTGAGAACAAGAAATGGCTTTTGATATGTCTTCATTTTGTCATAAAATTTGGAACACCTTGATGTGTGTGACACCATGATGTGATGGAACACCATGATGTGGAACACTGATGTGTCGATAAAGGGGTTTTAGTCAGCATTACTTTCCCTGAGGGGCACTGACCTCAGGAGACAAAGCAAGCGACAGGTTTTACTGTTCTGTTTTTTCGTCAGGTCAAATTCATGAATCATGATACTCACCTGCACCAGGATCAGATGACCTCGTTCCCATGATCATCACCTTGCAATTCCTGTTTCGCTCCACATAGGAGGACAGGCCTTCCTTCAATGGCAAAGATATTGTTGTCAGGTTTAGGTTGTATCTAAAAACAATGGGAAGTTGCATACAATGCATTCTAAAACATTGGAAGATACAACAAATACCTAGATGGTTTGCAAAAAAAAAAAAAAAAAAAAAAACAGAATGCTACAATGCAAAGACTCTGTACATGCCCAGCTAACATTCTCACTGCATAGGAGTCAGTGATAAACTCAGGTGCCATTAAATTTACCAAATTGAAGTAGATGTGCCTTGTCCGTTTGTAGAAATACATTATTTTTACATTCTCGTATTTTTACAAAAGGACAAGGCACATGTACTTCAACATGGTAAATTTAATTCAATTCGTTAGTGGTGCACGTGCTTCAATTGGTGCAATTTAGAATCAACATAAACATGCACTGTCGTAAAACATCATGACTTTCGTGTAAGGCTCACGTGAAACTTCACCAAGCCCTGCTCAAATCATATGGCTCCGCTATTATTACCCAAACCTTCCAAAATTTCTCCTATGTACAGCAAATTTTGTTGAATCCGTATAACAATCATATTGGAAAACTACGAACAACAGAGAAAAAGAAGCTGGTACTAGTCACCAATCTTGCTCACACAGTGCAAGATTAAAAGAGACACAAAAATGAACGGTGTGCCTATTGCATTTCATTTCAAGTGTGCAGAAAATTTAAAAGCAAGGCTCCCACTCCTAATTCAGCATAAGTTTAGAATTATGTTTATGAAAACAAGACACAAACATGTCACTCTGCCTTGTCACAGAGAAATTCTTGCAATGTTCCTTGAACATCAATGCGGAATATTTCATTTGCAGTGAGGGCGTTTAATGCTCCCAAAACACGTGGAATCTTGTTTGTCAATGTCACAAGGGAAATTTCTTGTTCAATCACTGAAATAACATTTGCCAAGCATTACAACTGGCTATGCGTGCTCAGGATTACCCATATGTATCTAAAGACACCACAGGTTGCACGGAAAGTTTGGAAGCAAAATCCTGGATGGAAGCAGAATGCCCTGGTTGCCTTGTTGTGTACATTTCCATTTTCCAAGGAGTCTCTTAGACATACGATCTGACATCACCAGTGCAGTGTTAAACCTATTTGCATGTGGAAGGCATATGCCTACAACTCATGAAACAAACACAAAAGAGCCACCTCTTCCTAGAGTTTTCTTCGAAGACTTTGTCCGAACCAGCTAAAATTGCCCAGCCCAAATTCTCCATACAGACTGTACCAACCTCTTGGCGGATTCTTCAATGAATTTGTCAACTTCGGGGAATGAGTTGGGCTCTTTGATGTAGAGAGCATTCAGTTGAAGTTCTGGGTGAAGGCATTTCATAATTGCATAGCTCAAATGGACAACCACTGTGCAATCCTTTCCACCAGTGAAACAAATACAGATTTCATCTAATCTGAAAGTATGCAAAAAATACAATTTACAATACAAAAATTTTTAGTGCTGTCTGGTGTCCGCCTGTCAGCTTTCAAGAAAAGCATCACCTTTACAAAAAGTTCATTTTT